>CAUYQU010096953.1:0-24419 GCA_963574635.1 Cheracebus regulus | reverse complement strand
GCCACCGTGCTCGGCCCCTCCCTTTTATTTTGAAAGAGATGTCCCTCTAGGAGACTTTCCTTGTCCTTTATTCCCTTCATTCCAGCAGTTTTCACACTGGTAGTGACTTTCGCTTGCTTATCTGTCTTCTTGGAGGTCGGGGCCCCTATGTATCTGCTCACTGTCTGTCCCCAGTTCAGCGTGTGCTTGAGACTCACTAATCATTTAGCAGAAGGAAGGAACCACGGGAGGTACCTCTGTGAGGAGGTACAGCCCAGTGAGCCTGGCGCCAGGGGTGGGGCCCACACTGCGGGCAGGGCCTGATGGGAGCTCTGCTGAGGCTGCAAAATGGCCGTTTCAGTTGACTTCATCCACGGAAACTGAATTCCACCTCCATGGATATGAGTTGGGGCCTAACCTCTCCGATGAGTGTCAGGTGAGCTTTCTGGATGCCCAAGGGACCTTTCAGTCTGCACAGCCTCAAGAGCTTGTGCCGATGCCCTGCCATTTCTGTGAAGGCCCACAACGCCCAGGAGGAGCCTCAGAGCCCCCGTGGGCCCTTGCCCCACTGCCTTGAGAGGGTGCTCGGAGCCCGGCTTGGGAACTGGTTCCCAGCGAGGTGTGGAACCCCTCCTTGCTGGAACTCCACGGAGAGAGTGCTAATAAGATGGTAATTGTAAGGTTTGTTTCCAAGGATAAAACGAAGAAACTGAGGCCAGCACCAAAATAATCCAATGCAAGGGAATTTATTCAGGCTCCCGGGTGAGGTTGTGCGGTCAGGACAGGAGGGGCTGAAGAAGTCGCAGACTCCTTTCAGACAGGGGGTTTTATAGGGAGTGAGTCTATTTTTAGACAGGGAGTTTTTATAGTGAGTCTATTTTTAGACAGGAGGTTTTTATAGGGAGTGAAACAGCTCGATTGGTTGTGGGAGAGCAAGACTGCTATTGGGTAAGTTACAAGCCTTGACCTAGGACTTGGCTTGTTGTTGGGTGGAATTACTTGCCTGCTATTGGTTGTTAAGACTTAGCTGCTATTGGTTATTAAGAAACTATGGTTGTAGCACCTTGTTTGCATACTGGGCTCTTTAAGGGAAGACTAGGCTGTGCGAGCAAGGGAGAAGGGAACGTGCCCAAGCATGTCTGAGCTTGCTCGGGGCTTTTAAAAGGAAAAACAGGGGGGGCGGGGTGCGTCTGAGCTCCCAGCAAGGCAACCGGCCTTACAGTTTCCAGCTTTATTTCCTCCCATTCACTTGGAATTTCCCTGAATCTCACTCTCCAAGTACATCGGTCCATACGACAGTCCTGTTCTGAGATGTGGCTTTGTCTTGTTTGTTGTTTCATTTCCCAGTTGCTTCTGTTGTCTGGAAGGTGCTTTGTTGCCTGCACCTAGACTATTGGAGTTTTTCCTTTTTGTTTCTCTTTTAAAACAGCAACTCATGTTTCAAGGCTCAGCTGAAATCTAAAGCCCTTCAGGAAGTATTCCCAGTTCTTTCAAGTCAGCTTCTATTAATAATGTACTCTTCCATGATCATGATAGTACTGACTTAGGCTTTCTGGGCTACAGGACTGCTCTGAATACCTGACATGCCTGTTCTCTTAGTTCCCATGAAGACCATCCTTGTTTTATAGATAAGGCTCCTGAAGAGCAGAGAGGCTGATGCCACTGAGCCTCTGGAGCTGGCACTGGAGTGAGAACCTTCTCAGTCCTGAGTCTGTGCTCTTATCTGCTAGGCTATGGCATCTTCCTGAATCGTTACACTACATACTTCATGGTTTTATCTTGGCATTTATAACCTTTTATTACATTACTATCGTCACAGTGGCTTGTATATCTATTTACTCTATTAGAGTTTGAGCTGTTCAAGGCCAGAGGCTCAGACTTGTCACTGTGACTCAGCAGTGTGGGCTTTGGAGCTGTCCATGCAGGAGGGGAGGGGTTATTCAATAACTCTGGAGGCTGAGGTCCAAGTGGCCTAGCTCTGACATGTGTTAGCCATGGAGCCTGGAAAAGATGCATGTCCCTGAGACTGAGTGTCCTCTCCTGTGAAATATGGCAAGAAATTGCACTTCCTCCACAAGGTTTTATGAAAACTGGTTGAGTTAAAATCTGTGAAGAGCTTGAGATGCAGAGTCTAGCACACAGAACTCCCTATGTGCTAGGAATTATTATAGCAGACATTTGGTACTAATGAATCTTGCTGAATCGACATTCCTGGCATTGAAACTGATATATCACAGTTTTCAAGGCAGCCTTTAAAGCTTTAAACTCATTGCCTAGCTAAATTGTTAATGTTTTATTCCCAATTATTTTTAGAATAAAAAAAAGTTTAAGGATTAGTTGGTGACCATCAGTAAATACTCTGCTATGTTACACATACAAAACATACTGATTTTGAATAACTGGATCCCAATTTTATACTCAGTAAGATGAGCAGGCAACTTTACAATGAGAAAATAAGACTATTAACTTTAATCTGTTTCTTATATCTAAATTCTAGGAGGTATCCTTATGCTTCTGAGTCTCCTATTGACTTCTGCTGAGATTATTCTCACAATAATTCTAAAGAAATTTGAAATTTCCCATTAAAGCAGATGCTTCACTCTCCAATTGATTGAAGTTAAAAAAGATACAATCTTTAAAATTTTTACAGAAAGCTGTATGGATATCAAAGTTATGATAAAGAATCTAATCTTAATCACGATATTTTCTTTATGAAAAAATTGATTGGATTTGCATAGTTCTGACTTCCAGGAAACTGGCCAGTCCCAAGCAAAAGGATTATTTGTTCCTCTGTGAATTGCATCATCCAGTAATTAGTTTAACATATTGTATTAGTCCTTCTTGCATTGCTATAAAGAAATACTTGAGACTGGGTCATTTATAAAGAAAAGAGGTTTAATTGGCTCATGGTTCTGCAGGCTGTACAAGAGGTATGATTCTGGCATCTGCTCCATTTCCAGGGAGGCCTCAGGAAACATACAATCACAGTGAAAGGTAAAGAGGAAGCCGGTACATATTACATGGCCAGAACAGGTGCCGAAGAGAGAGTGGGGAGGTACTAAACCTTTTAAACAATCAGATCTCGCAAAAACTCTACCATGGGAACAGCACTAAAGGGAGAAATCCTCCCCCATGATCCAGTCACCTTCCACTAGGCCCCATCTCCAAAATTGGGGATTACAATTCGACATGAGATTTGGGCAGAGACTCAGATCAACCTATATAGCACTTGTTTACTGAGTGCCTGCTACATGCCAGTCACTGTTGTAGTGACTACCATGCTTTTTTCTTTGAAAATAATATGGCTATAATACTTACATTTTCTTGGTAACCAGTCAAAGTCAAGTGAAAAGCTGAACATTTAGAAGAGGCAAATTCAAGCAGTTGAAAATTTAAATGTCTTAATATTTTACAAGAAAACTAAGGAGGATTAACCAAAGTGGGCCTGAGTGTGGGTCTTCCCACATTCTCTTTGGCCTTGTCCTTTCTCTAAATGAAGGTCTCATCCTCACTGCTGCTCCCTTCAACAACCGCAGGCACTGCCACCTGACCAGGAGAGGAAGGTGCCACACAGGATGACCCTTCTGCCTCTTCCTCTGGGCTCTATTGGCCTCCTGGTTTTCGCTGTTAATTAGTGACATTTTAGATTATTATGGGGTTTCCAAATTCCCAATAGATAGTAATCTTTGAAATTTCAGAACAAATAATCAGAATTCCTGAAATGATATTCTCTTTCTAAAAATATGTATTTTTAATTAGTAACAAGTGACCATAATATTAAACTATGAATCATTTTTCTACTATAAGGATTTTACAGAAAATTTATAACTTTTAAAATTATTATTATAAACCAGTATATTAGGGCAAAATGATATGTTTTAAAATGACATGTTAAAATGATCTTTAACTGACATTGACATTTTATAAGAGAAAACATTGAAAGAATATAACGTTTACATTTTAAAATGTAAACGTTATATTATGTATATTTAATGTTTAAAAGTTAACATTTTTGATTTTTAAAAAATTTAATAGGTTTTGGGGTATGGGTGGTTTTTGGTTACATGGATGGGTTCTTCAGTGGTGAAATCTAAAATTTTAATGCACCTGTCACTGAAGCAGTGTATACTGTACTCACTCAATATGTAATCTTCAATCCTTCACTCCACTCCCAACTTCCCACCCTGCAACCATCAAAGTCCATTATATCACTTTGTATGTCTTTGTGTCCTCAAAGCTTAGCTCCCACCTCATTTAGAATAATGGCTTCCAGCTCCGTGCAAGTTGCTGCAAAAGAAATTATTTCATTCCTTTTTATGGCTGTGTAGTATTCCATGGTGTATATGTTCACATTTTCTTCATCCACTCATTGGTTGATGGGCGTTTAGGCTGGTCCCATATCTTTGCAACTGCAAATTGTGCACTATAAACATGCGTGTACATGTGTCTTTTTCATGTAATGACTTCTTTTCCTTTGGGTAGATAACCAGTTGTGGGATTGTTGGATGAAATGGTAAATCTACTTTTAGTTCTTTAAGAAATCACCATGTTTTCCATTGAGGTTGTACTAATTTACATTCCCACCAGCAGTGAAAAAGTGTTTATTTTTCACCACATCCATGCCAACAACTATTGTTTTTTGACTTTTTAATTATAGCCATTCTTGCAGGAGTAAAGTGGTATCTCATTGTGGTTTTAATTTGTATTTCACTGATAATTAGTGATATTGAACATTTTTCATATGGTTGTTGGCTGTTTATATATCTTCTTTTTAGAAATGGCTACTTGTGCTTTTGCTCACTTTTTGATGGGATTATTTGTCATTTTCTTGGTGATTTGTTTGAGTTTCTTGTAAATTCTGGATATTAATCCTTTGTCAGAGGCATAGTTTGTTAGTATTTTCTTTCCCTCTTTAGGTTGTATGTTTAATGTGCTGATTATATACTTTGCTCTGCAGAAGTTTTTAGTTTAATTAGGTCCAATTGATTCAATTTATTTATTTTTATCTTTGTTGAATTTGCTTTTGGGGTCTTAGTCATGACTTGGCCTAAGCCAATGTCCAGAAGAGTTTTTCTAATGCTATCTTTTTTGTTTTGAGATGGAGTCTCGCTCTGTTGCCAGGCTGGAGTGCAGTGGCACGATCCCTGCTCACTGTAACCTCCGCCTTCTGGGTTCAAGCGATTCTCCTGCCTCAGCTTCCCGAGTAGCTGGAATTACAGGTGCACACCACCACGTCCAGCTAATTTTTGTATTTTTTAGTAGAGACAGGGTTTCACCATGTTGGCCAGGATGGTCTTGATCTCTTGACCTTGTGATCTGCCTGCCTCAGACTCCCAAAGTGCTAGGATTACAGGCGTGAGCCACTGAGCCCGGCCTCCAATGTTATCTTTTAAAGGCTGGGCACAGTGGATCATGCCTATATTCCCAGCACTTTGGGAAGCTGAGGAGGGCAGATCACTTGAGGTCAGGAGTTCAAAACCAGCCTGGCCAACATGGCCAAACCCTGTCTCTATTAAAAACACAAAAATTATCTGGGTGTGGAGACAGGCACCTGTAATCCAACTGCTGGAGAGGCTGAGGGAGGAAAATCACCTGAACCCAGCAGGCAGAGGTTGCAGTGAGCCAAGATCGAGCCATTGAACTCTAGCTTGGGCAACAGAGCAAGACTCCATTTCAAAAAAAAAGAAAAGAAAAAAACCCAATGTTATCTTTTAGAATTTTCACAGTTTTGGATTTAGAGTTAAGTCTTTGATCCATCTTGAGTTGATTTTTGTTTAAGGTGAGAGATGAGATTCCAATTTCATTCTTGTACATGTGGTTTGGCGGTTTTTCCAGCACCATGTGTTGAATAGGGTATCTTTTCTCCAATTTACGTTCTTGTATGCTTTGTTAAAGTTCAACTGGCTGTATTTGGCTTTCCTTCTAAAGTCTGTATTAAATTTTAAACCACAAAGCACTGGCCATCTTATCCAATAGTCTTGATCTTTGTTTTGTGACAAAAACTGCTCCTTTTATTTCACATTGATGTTTGCTCATGTATTAAGAGTGCATCCAAAACTATATTCAAGCTGGGCATTAGGATACATGTAGCTTCATATAAGCTCATTTCCTTTTTTGAATAATTTTAGTTTTTCTATTGAAATCAATATTGCTTTTACTAATTCAGATTTTAGAACAGTTTTTGATTTCCCAAGGGGCATGTCTTCAATAATATTCACAATTACTTCTTTTTGCATTTCCTCTTCTCAGGTGTTTACAAACAACTGTAACCTACAGCAAATAATCAGACAGGAAAAATGCCAGAAAATATTCTTGAGCAATATTCAAATACTGTGATATGGCTGGGCATGGTGGCTTACACCTGTAATCCCAGCACTTTGGGAGGCCGAGGTGGGCAGGTAACTTGAGGTCAGAAGTTTAAGATCACCCTGGCCAACAAGGTGAAACCTTGTCTCTACTAAAAATACAAAGAAATTAGCCTAGTGTGGTGGCAGGTGCCTATAATCCCAGCTACTCAGGAGGCTGAAGCAGAAGAATTACTTGAACCCAGGAGGTGGAGGTTGCAGTGAGCTGATGTCTTGACACTGCACTCCAGCCTGGAGAACAAAGAGAGACTCTATCTCAAAAAAAAAAAAAAGGAAAAAGACAAAAAAAAGTTATATTATCTGCTAGCAAGGTTAACAATACTGCACAGAATCACTAGTTGAAGTTGTTAACTAAAGGACTTATTTTGCTTTGCAAATTTCTTATTTCTGGGTACATCAGTCATAAGATTTGTTTAAAGTACACTATACAAATAAACGTATTAATATTATTTGCAAGAATACCTTACCAGTAGCAACAGGCAGGGCCATGAGCAACTGTTCATCACAAGATAACAGTTATAGCAGGACTGACAGATGAGTTGGTTATTGCTTTTCTTCTCCATGTCCTGTTTAGATTCCTGGAAATGTCGGCCTTAACCTTCAGCCACCAAATGTCTTGCTTTCAACTAGACATCCTTCTAACCAGTAATGCTTCCATGTTGATTGCTAGTCTTTAATAATTATGGAAGAAGTAAATCCTTTTCTTGGTTTCTTAACTTGATTTTTTTGATTTTTCTTAAGATTCTGAAAATTTATTTAAGATTCCAAGAAATACCAGGAAAGAATTTTCACACTAAAATACTCATGTAGAAAACCCTTGTGGCTGCTCCCACCTTCTCTGCTGGAACTTTCTCACACTTATCTTGAGCTATGAGTTTCCTCATAAATCCAATCTGTTGGCCTCTGTGTTTCCAGGATTTCTCACAGTTTCTTATCTAAGTTCTCATTTTTATCTTTCAGCATGGCTGAATAGCTCTTAAAATATGTTTTCTGTTATTGTTAGGGTTTTGGTATGAAAGGAAAAGATCATGTCCTTTTTGCTATCTTGAAATGAAAGTTTAGCATTTTCATTTTAAAATGCCATTACTGCAATAACGAGAAAAGAGGCCCTTTATCAATACAGTGTTGGGAAGAAGGAGCTGCAGGATTCTCACCTGCTTTAGAGAAAAACAGTGTTATATTGAGCTGTTCTTTTAGTCTGTGCCAGGGTGTTAAGTAATTTGATAAGCAATGGTTTGGTTTTTAATTTTTTTATCTGTATATAAATGAACCATTCTTATTGCAATAATGGCTTTAATATATTAATGCTTTCTGATTAAATGCTACATTTCATTATACTGTGCTATTGAAATGACAATCTGTATGATTAGAGACAGATGTCCTATGATGAGCAAATCTTACTTCAAATCTGTTAACTGCTCATACCTGCCTTCCTTCTGATTTGGATTCCTCTAATTAACAGGTACTTGTTAGAATATTCAATTTAGGCTTCAATCCTAATGTTCTTATGATACCCACTTCTTTGTTATTATGTTTGTATTTGTGTAATGAAGGCTTTACAGGTAAAGGAACAGAATTAGTGAGAGAAAAGAATCTCCCTCCATTAGTCTTGGTTTACAGCACGTGTAAATGAACTTCCTCATGAGAAAGGGGATGGAACACCAGAAGTCCTTGACTTCAGTATGTTCATACTGGAATTTCTTAATGGAAAAACCATACCCTGTAAGATATATAAAGAGGTTTATTCTGAGCCAATTATGAGTGACCATGGCTCTGGGGAAGAGTCTCAAGAGATCCTGAGAAAGTCTGCCTGAGGCAGTTAGGTTGTATTTTGGTTTTATACATTTTTAGAGAGGCAGGAATTGTAGGTAAAATCATAAACACATTGAAGATGTACATTGGTTCAGCCTAAAGAGATGAGATGTCTTGAAGCAGGGGGCTTACAGGTCATAGCTGGATTTAAAGATTTTCTGGTTGGCAGTTGATTGAAAGAGGTAAGCTTTGTCTAAGGACTTAAAGTCAGTAGAAAGAAATATTTAAAATAAACGGAGTTTGGAGACGAAGGTCCTTTTTATATAGATGGAGCCTCCAGGTAGCTGCTTTCAGAGAATAGATAATAAATGTCTGTTTTCAGACCTTGAAGATGTTAGGCTCTCATTTAATCTCTCTGTAATCCTGGAAATATCTAGAAAGGGAAGCCCTAGCTGCATTAATGGAGATTCTCTACAGATGCAAATTTTCCCCACAAGAGATGGCTTTGCATGGTCATTTCAAAATATTTCAACGATATATATTTTGACATGAAATATTTTGATTTCCTTCAGGGTCTGTTATCTGTCATGTGATGCTATACCAGAGTCAGGTGGGAATTTGCTATCTTATTACCATGAAGAGTATGGTCTGTTAGTCTTACGATCTGTGTTTCAACATTAATGCTGGTTAGGGTTGCCTAAGCTCCAAAAGGGAGGTGGCATAATGAGCTGTGTCTGACCTCCCTTCCTGTCATGGTCGGGAATTCAGTTTTTCAGGTTTCTCTGGGGTCCCCTTGGCCAAGAGCATGTCCTTTCAGTTGGATGAAGGGCTTAGGATTTTATTTTCAGTTTACAAATTTCATCTAGTTGACAGATGAGCATTGCAAGCCATTAATTTGTAGTGCTGCTACCAACCCAGGATGTTAGTTTTGCACACACAATACTTGTACAATGAGGATCAAACAATTAAAACATGATATATACATTTTATTTTATTAAAAATAGTATGAACTGGAAAACTGAAAAAAGGCGTAATATAATTGAGATGAACACGGAACTTTTTAGTGGTACTTAAAAGGTAGATTCTAACCCATTTAAAGCTCTTCAGTGAGGTTTATAATTGAGACAGAAAAGAACAAATTTATAACATGTTCAAAATGGTAGCAAAATTATTTGTAATGCACATGGCTGCTTTTTGGCTGTCTTGCATTCAAGTCTTCTTAGTACCGTCAAGGAGACTTCTGTTTGTGGACTTGTTGAGAAGTAATTTCTCCCCCATGGAAGCTGAAGGGCCACATCTTCTCAGTCTCTACACTGATACAGCCAGGGGCTAGGCCATGACCTGGGCTCAGCCAATCAGGAACTCTCTTCAGGAACTTTAACTCTCAAGTAGGTGACCCACAAAGACATTGGGATTAATTGCAAAAAAATGATTCCCATGAACTAGTCTGACCCTGATGCATAATCTCAATATTGGTTTCTTCTGCAGAGCTCTTTGAAGCTCTTTAGTTGTAGATTCCATAGGCCTGATCCTCTAGTTTGTCATCAGTTTTGGGAACTCTGATTTCCTTGCAATAAATTTCTGCTTTCCTCAAAACAGTAGAAGTTGAATATTTTTGCCTGCAATTGAAAACTCTGATGGATTATGTCTAAAGGTAAAAGCTTGGCAATAGAAAAAAATAGGGGAAATGTCTGTGGATTGAGGTGCAGTATTGGAGGAAACAAAACAATATAAAAATAAACATCAACAAAGGTACTTCAGTGATCCAAAGGTAGAGAAAATTTCACAGGTCTGCTGGTAGGGAAACATTTGTTACCGAATAAAACTGGAATCTGTTCATGTGACACAGTAAGGCCAAACATCCACATTGAGGTTTGCAGCAGGAGAAAGTGTCACCAAAACACCAGGAGTTTGGTCCAGGTCCTGCTGTTCACTGCAAAGAAAGCCAATCACTGGGATGACAAGTATTGCCCAGTAGACGGGAGCTCAGTCTCAAATACATCTCCCTGACTGACTAAAACCAGGGGTTTATATAGCAGGGAAGAAATGTAACAATGTGTAAGAAAATACGAATTTGGGATGGGCAAGGAAGCAATCATGATGAGAGGTCTGGCATCTGGTTTCGTTCTTGGATACTTTTTGTGAGAGGCCTGGAGGTCATTTCCTGAGGAAGGAACTCAGATAAAACAAATGTAAGTTTCAAGCTTTAACAGCAGAAGGGTCAATTTCTATGTTTATCCAAAAACAAACTGTCTATGGGACTCGAGCCCATTTCAAAAGGAGGATGTTTATCTGTAGGACACCAAGCAAGGAGATTCAGACAGCTCTCACTTAAGTTCTGGCCTCCTCAATTACTTACAAGTAAAGGTTTTTAAAGGCATGGTAAAATTCAGGAATGCAAAAATTTCAGGGAAAATCATAAATCGATATATGGAGGGTACAGATTAGTTTGGCCTAAAAAGGTGGGATATCTTAAAGTGGGGGCTTACGAATCATAGGTAGATAAGATTTTCTGATTCACAATTGGTTAAGAAAGAGAAGCTTTGTTTAAAAATTTGGAGTCAGCAAAAAGACTGTTAGCTCTGGCTCATAGACGTAACTTCCTCCAGGCACCTCAGAAAGAAATTAAGCGCAAAGAATAGTGGTCAGAATTCAGCTCTTTGTTCCCCTTTAGTCCCCCTTATCTGAAGTCTATATGCCAGAAGATCAGTTTGGTGGGGGCCTGGGTTTCTGAAAAACAATTCAGGGACATATGTTAAGATGTTATCTGTAGTTTCTACAGGGAAACCAAGCAACCCATGAATCTATTGTTTTAAGCTACCTTGTTGCTTATCACATTGCCTATTTATTTCTCAGGGCTAGCTGGGTGCCTGAAATTTTCCTCGAAGGAACTCAAGACTTTCCTTTACTTCCATGCTTCGAGGACCTCCAGGTCCATAAGCAGGGTCCCTGCTCCATCTCAGTGCACAATACATTCCTTAACCATGAGAAAAAAAAGTTCACTGTTCCACAATCTTCTTTTGTGAGAAATCTTAGCAGCCTCTATAAAAATTAACATAAAAATCTCCTGCTCATTTCCTTACAAAATCTACATTGTCCTTTGAAGTAAGCTAAAAAATTTTAACTCAAACAGGAGATAACTTTGAAAAAATTGTTATTGTGGCTGAGTGCAGTGCCTCATGCCTGTAATCCCAGCACTTTGGAAGGCTGAGACCGGTGGATTATGAGATTGGGAGTTCGACACCAGCCTGGCCAATACAGTGAAACCCCCTCTCTACTAAACATACATAAATTAGTCAGGTGTGGTGGCACACTCCTGTAGTCCCAGCTACTCGGGAGGCTGAGGCAGGAGAATTGCTTGAACCTGGAGGTGGAGGTTGCAGTGAGCCAAGATGCACCACTGACTCCAGCCTGGGTGACACAGTGAGACTCGGTCTCAAAAGAAAAATGTTATTGTTTGTATCTATGTATATGTTGTTACTTGAGTTACGTATTGCTGTGTAAAAAAATTATCCTGAAATGTTGTAGCTTAAACTTATGATTTATTAATTCAGAACATTCTGTGAATCATCTGAGTAGTTTTGCTGGGCTTGTCTAGATGCCCTCAGGCAGCTGCATTCAGCCGGTGGTTGGGCTGGATGGTCCAAGATGGAATGCATCTGCCTCTGGCAATTGGGGCTAGTTGTTGGCTAGAGGACCTCAATTCTCCTCCACATTATCTTTCATCTCCATTAACCAAGACTGGACTGCTTCACAGTATCATGAGCTCAGGGTTCCAAGAGAATGAAAGCAGGAGATACACGGCCTGTTAAAACTCAGGCCTGAAACTTGTCAAAGCAAGTCACAAATTCAAACCGAATTCAAGGAGGAAGAGAGGACAGACACCACTTTTTACTGTGAAGAATGAGAAGTTATGCTGCAAAAGAGCCTGAAGGAATGTGAACATCTCTGTAAATAATCTACTGCAATTTTTATCAGCAGGGAAAATATCTTGACTGAAGATTTATATAATTTACCTTTCTGAGAGTACAGGTTTTCTTACAACATATTCACTCAACAGTGTAACACATTTTACAAACATGCATTATATACACAAGTGGAAGATTGACTATATTTTAAGAAAAGAACTAACAAAGTTGCCCAAGGCTGTAACTGTATAGAATTCCCTTTTATTGTAAGTGTTTTATTATTACTAGTAGAGTCATCAGAAATATCATTTTCTAGAATGACACAAGACAGTATGGAAGGAACAAAACTTAGGTTTAGAAACTGTGAGAGGCGGCCAGGTGTGGTGGCTCACGCCTGTAATCCCAGCACTTTGGGAGGCTGAGGTGGGTGGATCATTTGAGGTCAGGAGTTTGAGACCAGCCTGGCCAACACAGTGAAAACCCGTGTCTAATGAAATACAAACAAAATTAGCCAGGTGTGGTGGCACACACCTGTAATCCCAGCTATTCAAGAGGCTGAGGCACGAGACTTGCTTGAACCAGGAGGCAGAGGTTGCAGTGAGCCGAGATCATGCCACTGCACTCCAGTCTGTTAAACAGAGAAAGACTCTGTCTCAAAAGAAAGATAGAAAGAAAAAAAGAAATTGTGAGAAGCACTTTTTAAAGATTCTCAAATTCATGGTAAGGAGTATATTTAAAAATAATAATTTTAAAAACCCAAGATAATCCAGACCCATGTATACTTTTGCCTTTCTTCCTTATGATTTGCAAAGAGCTACCTCCAAGGCAACCTGTTCTCCTTCAGTCTACAATAGCATGAAGACCAAAAATTAATATTTGAGTGGTAGTGGTAGGAGAATGGATTGTTGTTATTGTTGGATCACTTTTGGTGAGAGTATTAAAAAAGGTGTATATATACACACATACACACACACACACGCACACACACACACACACACACACACACAGCATTATGCATCAGCATTAGTGTTTCCAAATTGACTAAATTTAGTCATTTAGTCAAACCACTACCTCATTTTTCTTATGGTATGGCATTTAATTGAGCACATGGACTTCCTACTATATAATCAAAATATTGCAGTGGTAAAAATAAAAAAACAAAAAAAACCTTAGAGCCTAGAAACAATCTAGTATATAAAAGACATTGGTTTATGACAGTAAATGTTTCACAAAGCAGAAAGGAAAAGCTCTCCACTTAGGTTCTCTATCTTACATCATTACAGATGGATTAAAAAGTCAAATGAGGGCTGGGCACAGTGCCTCATGCCTGTAATCCCAGCACTTAGGGATGCCAAGATGGGAGGATGGCTTGAGGCCGGGAGTTCAAGACTAGTCTGGGCAACATGGTGAAACCCTGTCTATACTAAAAATACAAAATTTGGCCAGGCATGGCAGTGCATGCCTGTAATCCTAGCTACTTGGGAGGCTGAGGAGGAATTGCTTGAACCTGGGAGGTGGTTGCAGTGAGCAGAGATTGCGCCAGTGCACTTCAGCCTGGGTGACAGAGCAAGACCGTATTTCAAAGAAAAAGAAAGAAAGCAAAAAACCTTAAATGAATAAAAGAGAATACCTTGATGATAATAAGAAAATATTTCTTAAGATACAAAACTGACTACATTTAAAAATTTCTGATATCAAAAGATATTTAGAATAAAGTTAAAAGACATGCTAACAATGAGAGATGTATGCAAGTTACATACTCATCAAGTATTACTTTCCAGAATTTATAAGCATTTCTATAAATTACTTCGTTGAAAAATACATTTATCTTTTCTTATTCTAGTGGCAGAAAAATTTTACATTGAAATTTATTAGTAATAATATAAAATGTTTCAGTTATAAGTTGATGATTTCATTGATCCTTTCAAGAAAATTTATTATTTTTTATATACATAAAAATTTACAATTTTAACCATTTTCAAGTGTCTTCAAGGTTCAACCATTTTGTAGGGTGTGTCAGAATGTCTTTTCTTTTTAAGGCTAAATAATAGTAAATATATATATATATATATATGTTTGTTTAATCCATGAAGGGACACAAATCACAGATTGCTTTCACCTTTTGGCTATTGTGAATGATGCTGCTATGAAAATGAGTATACATATATATATATTACAGTCTCTGCTTTTAATTTTTTTGAGTATATACCTAGAAATGGAGTTGCTAGATCATGTGGTACTTTTATGTTTAATTTTTGAAGAACCACCGTACTGTTTTCCCTAGTGACTACACCATTTTACAATTCCACAGCAGTGCACAAGGGTGAAAATTTCTCTGTATCTTCACAGACCATTATTTTCTATTTCATTTTTGTTCTTTAAATAATAGCTATACTAATGGATGAGAAGTGGTTTCTCATTGTGAGTTTAATTTGCATTTCTCTAATGATCAGTAATGTTGAACATCATTTCATGTGCTTTTCAGAAATTTGTATCTCTTTTTTTGAAGAAATGTCTATTCAAGTGCTTTGACCATTTATTATTTGGGTTGCTGTTTTGTTTGTGGTTGAGTGTAGCAGCCCTTTATATATTCTGAGTATTAAATGTTTATCAGATATATGGTTTGTGATATTTTCTCCCATCTTATGGGAGAAAATTTTCACCCAGTTAATGTCTTTTGATGCACAGTGGTTTTTAATGTTGATGTTGTCTGATTTTTTTTTTGTTATCTGAGCTTTTGATTTCATATCCAATAAATCATTGCCAAATCTAATCTTAGATTAACCAAGATTAATGTAATCTCACATGGGACTTCCCTACTTTTCCTTCTAGAAGTTTTATCATTTTAGCTGTTACATTTAGGTTTTGGTCCATTTTTTATTGATATGTAATATGTGTACATATTTATGGGTTACCTGTGATCTTTTATTACCTGCATAGATTGTGTAAAGATCAATTCAGGGTATTTAGGGTATCTATCACCTCAACTATTTATTATTTCTATGTACTGATAACTTTTCAATTCCTTTCTACTAGTTATTTTGAAATATACAATACATTGCTCTTAACTTGGTTCATTCTGTGTTAACTTTTGTATATGGTATAAGATGAGGATCCAAATTCATTTATTTGCATGTGGATAACCATCTTCCCAATACTATTTTGTTTAAAAAGACCATCTTTTTCTCATTGAATGGCCTTGGTACCCTTGTTGAAATTCATTTGACAATACATGTGATAGTTTATGTCTGGACTCTCTATTCTATTCCACTGCTCTGTATGTCTGTTTGTATGCAAGGACTATACCGTTTTGGCTACTGTGCTTTGTAGTAAGTTTTTAAAAAAATGTAAGACCTTCACATTTGTTCTTCTTTTTCAGGATTATTTTGGCTTTTCTGGGGTCCCTTTAGATCCCATATAAGTTTTAAGATTGATTCTTCTATTTCTGCAAAAATCGTCATTGGGATTTTGATAGAGATTGCATTAAATCTGTAAATTGGTTTAGGTAGTATTAATATCTTAACAATATAAGTGTTCCAATCCATGGACATGGGAAATATTTCTGTTTATTTATATCTTATTTAATTTCTTTCAGCAATATTGTGTAGTTTTCAGGGCAGTTTTTTTCCCTTGATTAAGTTAGTTTCTACTTATTTTTTTCTTTTTTATGCAGTGGTAAATTGAATTGTTTTCTTAATTTTCTTTTTGGATTATTAATTGTTAGTGTATAGAAATACAACTGATATTTGTGTGTTGATTTTGCATGCTGCAATTTTGCTGAATTCCTTTATTAATTCTAACGGTTTTTTTGGGGGGGGTTTGAATCTTTATGGTTTCGTATATACAGATCAAGGAGTCTGTGACCAGAGATAATTTTACTTCTTCCTGTCCAGTTTTGATGCCTTCTATTTCTTCCTCTTCCTTTGATATGGTTTGGCTCTGCGTCCCCACCCAAATCTGATGTTGAATTTTGATTCTCAGTGTTGAAGGAGGGGCCTGGTGGGTGGTGATTGGATCATGGGGGTGGATTTTCCCCTTGCTGTTCTTATGATATAGTAAGTGATTTCTCCTGAGATCTTATTTACAAGTGTGCAGCATTTCCCCCTTCATGCTCTCTTATGCTCCACCATGTGGAGAAGGTCTTGCTTCCCCTTTACGCTTCTGCCGTGATTGTAAGTTTCCTGAGGCCTCCCAACCATGCTTCCTGTACAGCCTGTGGAACTATGAGTTAATTAAACTTTTCTTGATAAATTTTCCAGTCTCAGGAGGCTCTTCATAGCACTGTAAGAATGGACTAATCCCTCCTCCCCCTTCCCCTCCCCTTTTTTCCCCTCCTCTCTTTTCCTCCCTTCCTCTCTTCTTTCTTCTTTCCTCTCCTTTGTTTCTTTTCTCTCCCCAAATTGCTTTGGCTAGAACTTCTACAGCTGTGTTGAAAGCAAGAGGCATCTTTGCTTGTTCCTGAGCATAGCGAAAGACTTTCAGTCTGTTATCATTGGGTATAATGTTTGCTGTGGATTTTTCATATATGGCCTTTATTATGTTAAGGTAGTTTCATTTTATTCCTAACTCATTTAGTACTTTTATCATGAAAAGGAATTTTATTTTGTCAAATGCTTTTTCTGCACCAATTAAGAAAATCATGTTGTTTTCCTCCTTCATTCTGTTAATGTGGTGTCTTACATTAACTGATTTTTATATGTTGATCCCTTTTTGCATTTTATTAATAAATTCCACTTGGCATGGTATCTGATGCATTTAATATGCTGTTGGGTTCAGTTTGCTAGTATTTTGTTCAAGATTTTTGCATCAATATTCATCAGTGATACTAGTCTGCTTTTTTTTTTGTAATGTCTTGGTCTGATTTTGGTATTGGGTAATGTTTGCTTCACAGAGTGATTTAAATATGTTTCTTCCTCTTAATTTTTTTTGAAAACTTGGGGAGGATTGATGTTAATTTTTCTTTAAATGTTTGATAGAATTCACCAGTGAAGGCATGAAATTCTGGGCTTTCATCTTTGGGGAGGTTTTTGACTATTGATTCAGTGTCCTTACTAGTTATAATTCTATTCAGAGTTTAAATTTCTTCCTGATTCAGTCTTGGAAGGTTTTGTGTTTCTAGAAATATATCCATTTTGTCTACATTATTCAATTTGTTGGAGTACAATTGTTCATAATGCTCTTATAATCCTTTTATTTATGTAAATGGGTAGTAACGTCACACTTCTGATTTTAGTTATTTGAGACTTTTTAAAAGATTTGTCATTTAAAAAGCATTTTCAATGAATCCATTTTTGTTTTCATTAATTTTCTCTATTTTTTCTATTCTCTATTTTGTTTGTTTAGAATATTGTTTTATTTCTAAAGGATTTGCCATAATTTTCTTTATTTACAAAATTTTTCATTTTATAATTTCAATTTTTAGTTTAGATTCAAGGGCTAAATGTTGTAGCTTTATTACTTGTGTGACACTGAGATGTAGGCTTCAAATGATTCCATCATCAGGTTAGTGAGCATAGTGCCTAATAGGTAGTTTTTCAGCTCTACCCCCATCCCTCTCTCTTCTTTCTAGTAGTCCCCAGAGTCCCCAGTGTCTACTGTTCCCATCTGTATGTCCATGTGTACCTACTGCTTTGCTCCCACTTATAAGTGGGAACATGTGGTATTTGGTTTTCTGTTCCTGTGTTAACCGACTTAGGATAATGGCGTTCAGCTTCATCCATGTTTCTGCAAAGGATGTGATTAAAATATTGTTTTTAAAATTGCTATAACTGGCTGGGCGTGGTGACTCACACCTGTAATCCCAGCACTTTGGGAGGCTGAGGTGGGTGGATCATTTGAGGTCAGGGCTTTAAGACCAGCCTGGCCAACGTGGTGAAACCCTTTCTCTACTAAAAATACAGAAATAAAATAAGCCAGGTGTAATGGTGCATGCCTATAATCCCACTACTTGAGAGGCTGAGACATGAGAATAGCTTGAACCCAGGATTCACAGGCTGCAGTGAGCCAAGATCACACCCCTGCACTCCAGCTTGGGTGACAGAGTGAGACCCTGTTTCAAAAAAAAAAGAAAGAAAAAAGAAATATTGCTATAATTGTATAAGAACAAGATTCAGAAAAGCGTCCCTCGAAGAAGAGATTAAGCTGCATCCAAGAGAGCAAAGAGTTAGCAGACACCCCACTGCCCTTTTAATATGCATTTCTGTGGATAATTATAAAATTAATCAGTTTAAAAAATATCTTTGTTGACTCATAATTCAAAGAGCATAGTGACAGCATTTAATTTGCTTCCTAGAAATTAAATATGCAGAAATGGTTTGGAAAAAGAAGAGACTCAAAGCAGACAGAGCAGTTTTGAGGGTTTTGCTGTAATGCAGTTGATAAATGTTCAAACTAAGATGATGACTACAAATATTTTTCCAGTCTGAAATTTTCTGTTGTATTGGTACACTTTTTTCTTGAGATTAAAAATTTTAAAAGACTTCAATATTCATGTAGGCAAACTTACCACTCTTTTACCATAATTTATTATAGCTTCTAGACTTAAAAGTGTGTGTACATGTGTATGTGTGTGTGTGTGTGTGTGTGTGTGTGTGTGTGTGTGTGTGTGGTATGACTTCCAGTGGCTTTTTTGTCTTCCATGGTTTTCTAAAAAAATATTTCAACTTTTCTATTCACTAAGTTGTTTGTTTTCCATTTTCTGAAATTCATCTGAATCAGAATATTCAGGCCTTGAGACAGAAGTGAGTCAGAAATCACTCAAGGTTTTTCAAACAAAGGAACATAATACAGGAACCTGGGCACACTTAGGTAACTGTATGCTAAAGGCTACTGGGAATAGCAATAACCCTTCTGGCTGAAGGAGTACATGGAAGTGATAGAATCACCAGAGCCCAGAATCATGGAGAAGAGAACTACCTGGGCCAGTCCTGAAACTGCAAATGAAGAACCACCCAAAATAGATGCTAAGATTACCGAGGGGCTGCTACTCAGCAGGTGAAGGGACTCCTTGCTGTGGGTGCTGGGAATGCTAAAAGATGATGATGAAATGCCCGCTGTTCCTTGCTGCTGGAAAATGCCAATAGAAACTAAAATAAAAACGTTCCCTTCTCGCCACTCCTACCTTTCAAACTTCTGCCACTACTTCTTATTGGTAGAAACTAACTAGAAGCCAATTGGCAAGTATCTTAGTACATTTTCAGTTGCTTATAACAGAATACCTGAAACTGGGTAAGTTATAAGAAATTTATTTCTTACTGTTAAGGAAGCTGAGAAGTCCAAGGTCAAGGGGCCACATTTAGTAAGTGGCTTCTTGCTGGTTCTAGTAAGTGGCACTGCAGCGTTCCATGGTGGCATAGAACCTCTCATGGTGAGGGGGGTGAGTGTGCTAGCTCAGATCTCTCTTCCTCTTCTCATAAAGGCACCAGTCCCATACCCATGAAAACCCATTAATCCATTCGCCCATTATTCCATTAATCCATGTATGGGTTAATCCACTCATAAGAACACAGCTGTCATGACCCAATCGCCTCTGAAAAGTTCCACCTCTCAATACTGCCACATTTGGGATTAAATTTCGATATGAGTTTTGGAGGGAGACAAATATTCAAACCTTAGCAGCAAGTAACTAGGAAAATAGAACATGGAGGGTATCTGGACACTCAAAATGCCGGACACAACCTAGAAAGGCAGAAATGAAGGCTGAGAGCAACAGTCAAATGATCGACTCAAACTATTTCTTTTTCAGGGCCTCTGAGTGCATATAACACATCCCAGACGGTCGTCTATTTGAATTCCGGGATATGTGTTCTTTCTTTTTAAGACTGAAAGAGATCTGGTGACTTTTGAATCTTTATTTGGATTGGTTTATTTTCACAGATTTATGTATCTCCACCAGGTGGAGTCAGAGGCCAGTTTATTAAAGGGTTAAACTTTGGAAATAAATTTGGTTAAGGGTTTTAGTTTCAGAATAGATGAAGGAAAGATAAACAATACTGAGGCATTGCTTCTTTCTTCAGATGTGCTTGCTGGAATGGTACCTTGTTATTATCATACTCGCTTTATGTTTTGTCAATGTGCCCCCATCCTCTGGCTCTAACTTAGCACACTTCTGTTGTAAGAAACAGAAGCTCATTCCAGCTGGCTCAAGAAAAAAGAATTTTGTTATAAATATACAAAAAGGAATATCACAGACATCTTTGGAAAAGAAACAAAATACAGTCAGGGTTTACCAGGAGCAGGAGCTGCTCTTTGCTTCTCTTAAGGAACATACGGTGACTCGTATTTCCGTTGCTGATAAATTCACTATTTCTTCATTAAATATACATACTGCGTCTCTACTATGGTGCCAGGGCCTGGATATACAGGGGTAGAAAAAGTATTAAATGAGAAGACAGGCGTTAAACAAATAAGCACACACATAAAATTATAAATTGCTATACATGTTAGGAATAAAATGCAAATTTGAAGAGGGAATGTACATGGGAACTTAATTACAATTAGGAGGTTAGGGAATAAACCATTATCAAAGTGACATTTAAGTATAAACCTAAAAAGATGAGTGGGAGATGGCCAAATTGACAGTGGGATAGGATGTTTGATCGCTTATAAAGGATTTGCACCAGAAAGAATTGAACCATTTCCTATGTGTACAGGAACACAAGCCTTATTATGTAAATAGCTTATTGTTTTAATATAGGGCAAACCTATTTGTGGTGAATGGGGGACATTCTATCAGAATTAGTGAAAACAGTTGTGGAAATATGTGAAATATCTATAGTTTGATTATGTTCAGAATGGTTCTTTATTTCATATTTGCTTCATGTAGTATTAGAAGATATCAATAGTAAATTTTTTATCAGCCCAATGTTTCCCAACATTTATTCATAATGTAATTTACAAGTGCATGAAAACAACTTGCCTTGCATTTTAAGTTGGCCAGTCTCCCTTCTTCTCGTGGGAAGTTTACTGCACTAACTAGCAGATCTGGCTCCCCTTTGTTTCCACTTAAATGGTATAATGGCAAACTTGAGTCAGGTGTATAAACAGTGTCCAACCTACAAGTGATTCTTCCTTCAAATCAAGTCATTGACACTACAACACACCACCTGACATCATCTAGCATGGCTGTGTATACTGATACATACCTGTCAGAGGTCAGACATACAGTCCTCTTCCTTTTGATCTGTCATATGTACCAGGCTAATTATGAATTAGTATTTTGGCCTCTCTCAGTCTGAATGTCACTGGTAGCTTTCTTCTATTCCAGGTCCTGAGTTCATAGACAACAATCCACAATTACATTCATTTATTTAATAAAACTTCAGTGACACTAAAGCTTCCTATGCTGATGTTTACTTATCAGATTTGGGCAATAAACCAACAGACCATAGATACAAAAAACTGCGTCACAAGGAGCAGATCCTAATATTCTGTTGAAGTAAAATATTGAATATTAAATAATAACTATTCTATCCAAGTTATCTAAGCCTAGACAATGAACTATTTAAAAACTCTGCCTATAAAGCAAATATTCCACTTAGAATTTTTTGAAAAATACCTAGAAAATTTATTTGAGGGCAGTTTACTTGCATTGCTTGAATGATAGAATTGGCAATTTAAACAAAAACTTTCTACTAACCTTCAAGGTCTCTCAAAGTTTTTTGTTTATTTTGTTTCATTTTTAATTTAAGAAAGAAGAGGCATCTAGGTCTGCTTTTTTGCCTCATTAAGACATACCAACAGAAATAGCTGGCTGCATTTGGTCTTAGCCAATATCATATGATTATCATCAGGGATTTTTTGGCCCCCACACAGTGCATGATTGAACTGCCAAAACATAAATCAAGATATGAAATGTATTACATTCTTCAGAATTAATAAATGTTTTCCCTGGATAAAGCAAGACTCCCATAACCAAATCATCCAACATAAGCAGGATTAATTAGACCCAGAATGGATAAGATGAATATTCACAAAGGATAACCCTGTATAAAATTATAAATGTTCATTCCTTTACGTTGCTAGTTTTAGATTAGGTCAGTCTGTGGATGTATTAATCTGTTCTCACACTGCTATAAAGAAATACATAAGACTGGGTAATTTGTGAGAAAAGAGGTTTGACTCACAGTTCCACAGGCTGTTTGGGAGATATGGCTGGTGAACCCTCTGGAAACTTACAATCATGGCAGAAGGGTGAAGGGGAAGCAAGCATATCTTCACATGGTGTCAGGAAAGAGAGCAAAGGGGGAAATACCCCACACTTTTGAACCACTGGATCTCATGAGAACTCATTCACTATCATGAGAACAGCAAGGGGAAAATCCACCTCCATGATACAATCACCTCCCACTAGGTCCCTCCTCCAATATGTGGGGATTGCAGTTCGACATGAGATTTGGGTGGGGACATAGAGCCAAACCGTATCAGTGGATGTGGAATAAACATGAAAGAGCCTAGTACACTTTAAAAATGCTTTTCGTATCTTGGTGTACTGATTAAGATGGCAGGCCAGGATTCAGATGCCAGCTCTATCAGTCACTATTGTGCACCTGGGCATCCACCAAACTCTTTGTGCCTCACTGTCCTAACCTATAAAATAGGCATCATTCCAGCTTGTGCACACAATAAGGTTTTGATGAGGATGGGATGAGATCAGGATTCTAAGGTACTTGCTGTGCAAATAAGGTCTTACTTAAAAATCATATAGTATTATTAATGGCCACTGATTTTGTTTTATTGCTTATTTCTGCCAGGATGTAACTGTGGGGTAGTCATTCTCACTCCCTGATGCTCAGGAGACATTGGGCAATGTCTGGAGACATTTTTGGTTGTCACAAGGGGAAGAGGAGCAGGGGGGTTACTGGCAAGCTACTGAGTAGCATTCAGAGATGCTGCTAACACCCCACAATGCACAGGCAGCCCACATAACAAAGACTCAGCCCCAAATGCAATAGTGCCGAGGTTGAGAAACCCTGCTCTAGGGGTTAGTGAGCCTCCTTTTACTGTGTGTGTTATACAAGGGTGTGATTGTGTGTTATACAAGGGTGTGACTTTGTGTGTTGTGCTTTCTAATTTACTTTCTGCTCCTCTACCCAATGCTCCCAGACTATGACCCCCACTGGAGGCAAGTTCTGAGTCATCTTTACTGTGGCCATGCCTGCAATGTCCAGCCCAAGGCCTGGCCTAGAGGAGGCCTCAGTAAATGCTTGCTGAAGGATATTTTAAAACTGCTTTTCAGAAACTCTATTGTAAAACACTAAATCTACCGATGGGGACTGTGCATCGATTATCACAGTTCTGAAACTATGGTAGTTTCAGTACGTTTGTTCTGACAAGGTAAGAGAAAGTTTATGGTACAGTAGTCAGAGCACATGTTTTGGAGTTGGAAAGACCTCAGTTTGAATTCTACCCTCAATGTACCACTTAGCCTTTTGTAGGTTATAAGAACATTGGCAATAATGCGTTTATTCCAGGAATGCTGTGAGACTTTATAAGATGGTCAGTGTGAAGTGCCTAGTTTACAAAATAGTTCCTAGCAGTTAGGATGTGCTATGACTTCAGCCAAGTTCTCAAGCCCCACCTCCCCAGGCACAGCCCTCTCTGTAAAGGGAAGATAGTAACTTCCTTGTATAATGCTAAAAGGATTGAATCAGGCCATGATGTGCTTAGCAGAGTTTAATAAATGGTGACTATTATTATTATAATCTTTTCATTTCAGTGGCAAAAAAAGTGTAGAAAAAAAAACAGTTCTGTCTTGTGTTTTTCACTTTTCCCAACTCCTTTATTAATACTCCCCAAGAGTAGCAGGAAGGAAACAAAACAAGAGAGGCCAAGAAATGCATTTTAAAATATTTTTCTCATATTCCAAACTAGTGAGATGAATTTAAAGCTTTCTTCAAAAGAAGCATTGGACACTCTTGTTCTTGTAGCCTCATTGGCTTGGAAGAGACATTGATAGCGGTTACTTGTGTTTCTGGGCCAGCCTTCAAAGTATTAAATTATTCCACAAAGATTTGTGACAGGAAAAAATAAACTGTGATGATTACCGTCACCTCCTGCTCCTTCTTTTTAAAAAATTGTAGGTGAAGCTGCCAAAACATTGAAAAGTTGTGTATATCAAACATGTAGCAGTGCAAGGCAGAGGAAACAGTATGGGAACCTTGGAGCCTTTACTTCCATATATACGTATATATTATATATACGTATAAATAACATATACATATATATAAGTATATATAAAATATATAATAATATATATAAAATATATAATATATTATTATTATATATATAAAATATATAATATATATTATATATATATAATATTAATATATTATATATATACTAATATATATTTATATATAAAATGTATAATATATATAAAATATATACTAATATAATATACTAATATAAAATATAT
>CAUYQU010096952.1:0-22568 GCA_963574635.1 Cheracebus regulus | reverse complement strand
CGGGTGGCCACACTGAATTCGGCATCAATATGGTGACCTCCCGGGAGCAGGGGACCACCAGGTTGCCTAAGGAGGGGTGAACCGGCCCAGGTCGGAAACGGAGCAGGTCAAAACTCCCGTGCTGATCAGTAGTGGGATCGCACCTGTGAATAGCCACTGCACTCTAGCCTGGGCAATGTAACAAGACCCCATCTCTTAAAAAAAAAAAAAGTTTCACTTTGCCTCCCAAGTTCAAGCAATTCTCCTGCCTCAGCCTCCTAAGCAGCTGGGATTATAGGCACCTGCCACCATGCCTGGCTAATTTTTGTAATTTTAGTAGAGATGGGGTTTCACCATGTTGGCCAAGCTGGTCTTGAACTCCTGGCCTCAAGTGATCCCCACCTCTGCCTCTCAAACCACTGGGATTACAAGCATGAGCCACTGCACCTGGCTCAGACTGGATAATTTTTAAAGAATAGAGATTTATTTAGCTCACAGTTCTGGAGGCTGGGAAGTTCCAGAGCATGGCACCAGCATCTGGTGAGGACCTTCCTGCTCATCATGACATGGTTGGGACAAGAGTGGTCATGTCCACTGAGGTCTCTCTTCCTCTTATAAAGCCATCAGTCCCATCATGGGGCCCAAACCTGATGACCTTATCTGTTCCTAATTACTTCCCAAAGCCCTCACCTCTAAATACTGTACCATCGACATATGAATTTGGGGATTAAGTTTCTAACATGTGAGATTTGGGAGACACATTCAAACCATAGTGATGTTGTTCATCCTCCTCAATCATAGTGAAATCTCAGAACAGGTGTGGCTCACATCTGTAATCCCAGCACTTTGGGAGGCCAAGCTAGGTGGATCACCTGAGGTCAGGAGTTCAAGACCAGTCTGGCCAACATAGTGAAACCCCATCTCTACAAAAATACAAAAATTAGTCGGGCATGATGGTGGGTACCTGTAATCCCAGTTACTTGGGAGGCTAAGGGGAGAGTCGCTTGAACCCAGGAGGAGGAGGTTGCAGTGAGCCAAGATCAGGCCATTGCACTCTGGGCTGGGTGACAGAACGAGACTCCGTTATCAAAAAAAAAAAAAAATGAAAGAAAAGAAAAGAGAAAAAGTAAATCTCTGAACAACAAATTTGTCGTCATTGCATATCTTGTTATACTCTCTGCTATTTTCACATCAATTTGGAATAGAAAAGAGATTTGAATAATAAGGTAAATGGCTTCATTTATGTGAAGTAACTGGGAGGCCGAGGTGGGTGAATCTCCTGAGGTCAGGAGTTCAAGACCAGCCTGGCCAACATGCTGGTCTTGTCTCTACTAAAAATAGAAAAATTAGCAGGTGTGGTGGTGGACACCTGTAATCCCAGTTACTCAGAAGGCTGAGGCAGGAGAATCACTTGAACTGAGAAAGCAGAGGTTGGAGTGAGCCGAGATCATGCCACTGCCCTCCAGCCTGGGCGACAGAGCAAAACTCTATCTCAGAAAAAAAAAAAAGAACTTGAGCCAAGCGAGGTGGCTCATGCCTGTAATCCCAGCACTTTGGGAGGCCAACGCAGATGGATCACTTGAGGCCAGGAGTTCGAAACCAGCCTGGTCAACATAGCAAAACGCCCCCTCTACTAAAAATACAAAAGTTAGCTGGGCATGGTGGTGTACACCTGTAATCCAGTGACTTGGGAGGCTGAGTCACAAGAATTGCTTGAACCCAGGAGGCAGAGGTTGCAGTGAGCCAAGATCACACCACTGCACTCCAGCCTGGGCAACAGAGTGAGACTGACTCAAAAAAAAAAAAAAAAAAAAAAAAAAATTGAAATTAAAAAGGGGGAATGCATAAAGTTATATATCAGGATAACAAGCCAGGTATCTTTGACAGTGTTGTATCTGTTTTCCCAGGTATACCTCAAAAGGATCAGCTGTTTATGCCATTTTTAAGCACTGGCCAGAAAATGGACTCTTAAACCTTGTATCCCCCATAACTACCTCAACTACGAAGGTAAGCAGCCCCTGTCAGTCCTAAGATGTAACTTTCTCTAAAGGAATTGGCAGATCCTTCCTTTCTTCCTTCCCCACCAGGTTTCTCCCATATTCATACCTCTTTTAGACTGGCTTTCCTGCCCTAGCCCAGCGTGGCTGTTTTCCACCATATTCAGCTTGCATTCTATACTCATTAGTGCGTTACCAGTTTTTTTCATTGCCTTTTGTTTAATGCAGATAATGATGCTGGGAATTCAAGGAGATCTAAAGTGGTCCACAGATCCAGATAAAGGTCTCCTCGTCTCTCTGCCCCAGTTGCCACCCTCTGCCGTCCCCGTAGAGTTTGCTTGGACCATAAAGCTGGCAGGAGTGAAGTAATCATTTGTGTGCAAGAAGGAAGATGCACTGCCTGCTGTTTTGCTGCTTTGGTTTTCCTCTTATAGTACCATCACTATAATCAACAAACTCTTCCCCACCCAGAGATGGGCTTTTCCAACACATTTCAATCAAAGGAACTAAGTACATTACCCTGATGTCTTAATGGACCAAAGATCTGAGATCCATTGCGATTATATCTGTATCAGGTCAGCAGAAGAGGGGACTGAGCAGTTAAACTCTGAGTTTTTCAATTCTAATATTTGAAAATTACAGTGGAATCTTCCCTCTGTTCTCTGATAACCTACTTGCTTGCTCAATGCCTTTAAGCCAAGTCACCCTGTTGCCTACAGGAGGAGGTGGAAAGGATTTGGCAAGCTCAGCCACATGCTATTTAGTTAGCATCGGTTGTCACCAACATTCTTTCTGCAAAAGGCAGGAGAGCTTTGGGGGAAAAGAAAAGGCTTACCAGGCTGCTAATGGTCAACTCTTCAGAAATTTCCCGAGTAATCTAAGAGCACCAAAATTCGCTATGTTTACAGTGATACTATTAATAAAATGAATGTGATTCTGCTCTTTTTAAATGTGATCAAATAAAAAAATTTGTGTGTCACATCATTTCTACCAAAAAAACATGGTGTAGCTTTCTTTTCCTGGTTTCAACTTAGACTGCTTATAACTTTATGATCAGTTTCTGGTTTTTTTTTTTTAAAGCTTGTAGAGTCTCCTTAATGCTGAACAAAAAATGTAATTCCTGTGTTTTTTCCACTTCTCACTTCTAGTACCATTCTTTTGAGTTGACTACCAATTCAGCCTCTTTGTTATAGAGCTAATCAAGTTTTCTGTTTCATTTTTACTTAATAGATATATTTAGAAATCTTGTTTTGTTTTGAGGCAGAGTCTTGCTCTGTTGCTGAGGCTGGAGTACAGTGGTGCAATATTAGTTCTTTGCAACCTCCACCTCCCAGGCTCAAGTGATCCGATTTTTTTTTTTTTTTTTTTGGGTAGAGACGGGTTTCACCATATTGCCCAAGCTGGTCTCGAACTCATGGGCTCAAGTGAACCACCCACTTCAGCCTCCCAGAGTGCTGGGATTACAGGTGTTAGCCACCACACCCAACCAAATAGATTTATTTAGAAATCTTTACCCAACATTTCAGGAATATATGTTTTTCTCAAGCACATATGGAACATTTGCAAATCTCAAATACCAAAGAAGCAGCATCATATAAGCTATTTAGTGTGTCTACAACATAATTAAAGAAAACAAAAACTTGGAGAAGAAAAAAACCTATGTTTGGAAATTTCAAAATACACTAACTCATTGTGTTACTGAATCATAAATTTATGGATTGTGCCATGAGATATACCATAAAGAATTCCACATACATAGTTCTGGTAAGACAAATGAAGCCTGGTTGTGAAAGAAAAGTAGAAATTAGTATAGGTAGATTAGCATAGCCAATTTTAGTTAGATCTCTTTCTGCCCAGAGTTGGAGAGCAAGTTGGTAATAATAATATTGCTTATATGGTTCTTCACAGTTTTTGTTGTTGTTGTTGTTTTTTGAGACTGAGTCTTGATCTGTCACCCATGCGATCTTGGCTCACTGCAACCTCCACCTCCTGGGTTCAAGCAATTCTCTGCCTCAGCCTCCAAAGTAGCTGGGCTCACAGGTTCCCACCACCATGCCCAGCTAATTGTTGTATTTTTAGTAGGGACCAGGTTTTACCATCTTGGCCAGGCTGGTCTTGAACTCCTGACCTCAGGTGATCCGCCCGCCGTGGCCTCCCAAAGAGCTGGGATTACAGGCATGAGCCACCACGCCTGGCCAAGATTCTTACAAATCAAAGTCCAGGTGTGTTGTTTCCTTTCCCTGAGCAGGTGGAATAGGTCTGTGGAGAGTGATGGGCACAGATGGTTTGCTATGAAGACATGGGTGGAACCTCTTACAAAATGGAAGTCGGGCCGGACGCAGTGGCTCATGCCTGTAATCCCAGGACTTTGGGAGGCCGAGGCAGGCAGATCACGAGGTCAGGAGATCGAGACTATCCTGAATAACACAGTGAAACCCTGCCTTTATTAAAAATACAAAGTAGCCAGGAATG
The DNA here is from genome assembly GCA_963574635.1 of Cheracebus regulus. Classification (NCBI taxonomy): domain Eukaryota; kingdom Metazoa; phylum Chordata; class Mammalia; order Primates; family Pitheciidae; genus Cheracebus; species Cheracebus regulus. The sequence continues at coordinate 18,120 of CAUYQU010096952.1, read as the reverse complement.
GTGGCACACACCTGTAGTCCCAGCTACTGGGGAGGTTGAGGCAGGAGAATCGCTTGAACCTGGGAGTCAGAGGTTGCAGTGAGCCTAGATCGCACCAGTGCACTCCAGCCTGGGTGACAGAGCGAGACTCTGTCTCAAAAAAAGAAAATGATGATTCAAGGTGTGTCCCAGTTTTTAAGCTTGAACTCCTGGCCTCAAGCCATTCTCCCACCTCCGCCTCCCAAAGTGCTGGGATTACAGGTGTGAACGAACGCGCCTGACTCAAATTCTTAAACTTTCCAGACTGTACCAGATGTTGCTAATAAATCTGTATTCAGTAAATCAATGTTGGAGGGTCTTCCACAATGGAGATAATAAATTGAATGCCTTAAAACATTTGACCTCAACTCAAATGTCTAAAGTCATCCAGTGTTGAAATTGCCAGGCAAGATCAGGATGGATTGCAATGAAGAGTGGTTGAACCTCTTATAAGGGCTCACAGTGTGTCTCAACTCTTCAGCTAGGGATCTAGGGACCTTGGGAGGCCACTCACTCTCATTTGCCACAAAATCCTAGTATGACAAATTATTATTTTTTTATTATTTATTTATTTTGAGATTGATTCTGGCTCTGTTGCCCAGGCTGGAGTGCAGTGGCCCAGTCTCAGCTCACTGCAACCTCCGCCTCCAGGGTTCAAGCAATTCTCCTGCCTCAGCCTCCCAAGTAGCTGGGATTACAGGCACCCACTGCTACACCCACCTAATTTTTGTAATTTTAGTAGAGATGAGGTTTCACCATGTTGGCCAGGCTGCTCTCAAACTCCTGACCTCAGATGATCCACCCAGCTCGGCCTCCCAAAGTGCTGGGACAACAGGCATGAGCCACTGCCCCTGGCCTCACATCTTGAATTAGAAACTTCATTCACTAATCTTCAACTGCCTTTTTCAATACAAGCATTTAAGCCTTTTAATATATTTCCATTATCATTTAATTCTAAGTATATTATAATTTCTTTTTTTTTTTCTAATGGAGTCTTGCTCTGTCACCCAGGCTGGAGTGCAGTGGTGTGATCTCGGCTCACTGCAGCCTCTACCTCCCGGGTTCAAGCTATTCTCCTGCCTCAGCCACCCACGTAGCTGGGATTACAGGTGGTTCCTGCCACCACACCTGGCTAATTTTTGTAAGTTTAGTAGAGATGGGGTTTTACTATGTTGGCCAGGCTGATCTCAAACTCGTGAGCTCAAGTGATCCATCCACCTCAGCTTCCCAAAGTGCTAAGATTACAGGCATGAGCCACCATGCCTGGCCTATTGCTCCCATGTTTATGTCTATGTGTACTCGGTGTTTAGCTCCGACCTATAAGTGAGAACATGTGGTATTTGGTTTTCTGTTTTCACTTAGGATTATAGCCTCCAGCTCCATTCATGCTGCTCCAAATAACATGATTTCATTCTTTTTTTTTTTGGCTGTGCTTTTCCCCCTTTATTTTCTTCTAAGAGTCTTGTAGTTTTCGTTCTTATGTTTAGGCCTTTTCCCCACCTTTTACCCATTTTGAGTTAGCTTTTTTTTTTTTTTGAGATGGAGTCTCTCTCTGTTGCCCAGGCTATAGAGCAGTGGCGTGATCTTGGCTCACTGCAACCTCCACCTCCTGGGTTCAAGTGATTCTCCTGCCTCAGCCTCCTGAGTAGCTGGAATTACAGATGCATGCCACCATACCTGGCTAATTTTTTATATTTTTAATAGAGATGGGGTTTCACCATGTTATTCAGGATGGTCTCGATCTCCTGACCTCATGATCCGCCCTCCTCGGCCTCCCAGAGTGCTGGGATTACAGGTGAGAGTCACCGCGCCTAGCCTCGAGTTAGCTTTTGTATATGGTGTCTGGTTAGGGTCCAACTTCATTCTTTCACATGTGGATATATAGTTTTCCCAGCATAATTTGTTTAAAAAGACTGTCTTTTCTCCACGGAATGATTTTGACACCTTTGTCAAAAATCATTTGACCATATATACAAGGGTTTGTATCTGGGCTGTCTATTCTACTTTATTGGTCTACATCTGTATTTATTTCAGTACCACACTCTTTTGTTCACTATAGTAAGGTTTGAAATCAGGAAGTTTGAGTCCTCCAACTGTCCTTTTTCAAGATTGTTTTGACTATTCAAGGGCCATTGAGATTCCATGTGAATTTTAGGATGAGTTTTTCTATTTCTGCAAAATATTCCTTGGGGTTTTAACAGGGATTTAATTCAATCTGTAGATCATTTTGGCTAATGACATTTTAACAATATTTTCGGAGGCCAAGATGGAGAGATCACCTGAGGTCAGGAGTTCAAGACCAGCCTGGTCAACATGGTGAAACCCCATCTCTTCTAAAAATACAATATTAAGTCTTCTCAGCTGGGTGCTGGGACTCACATCTTTAATCTCAACACTTTGGTGCCCCTAGACAAGAAAGGTCACTTAAGCCCAGGAGTTCAACACCAGCTGGGCAATATGGCAAGACCCTTATCACTACAAAAAATTTAAAACTTAACAGGATGTAATGGCCCACGCACCAGTGGTCCCAACTACTCAGGAGGCTGAGGTGGAAGGATGGCTTGAGCCCAGGAGGTTGAGGCTGCAGTGAGCTATGATTGCACTACTACACTCCACCCTGGTCAAGAGAATGAATGAGATCCCATCTAAAAAAAAAAAAAGAAAAAAACTGGTGTGGTGGCTCACCCCTGTAATCCCAGCACTTTGGGAGGCCGAGGAGGGCAGATGATTTGAGGTCAGGAGTTCGAGACCAGCCTGGCCAACATGGTGAAACCCTGTATCTACTAAAAGTACAAAAGTTAGCCAGGTGTGGTGGCATACACCTATAATCCCAGCTACTCTGGAGACTGAGGCACAAGAATCACTCGAACCTGGGAGGCAGAGGTTGCAGTGAGCTGAGATTGCACCACTGCACTGCACTCCAACCTGGGTGAGAGTAGGACTCTGTCTCAAAAACAAAACAAAAAAACCAGGCTGGGCATGGTTGCTCACTCCTGGTAATCCCAGCACTTTGGGAGGCTGAGGTGGGTGGATCATGAGGTCAGGAGATAGAGACCAGCCTGACCAACATGGTGAAAACCCATCTCTACTAAAAATACAAAAATTAGCCCAGTGTGGTGGCACACGCCTGTAGTCCCAGCTACTCGGGAGGCTGAGGCAAGAGAATTGCTTGCATTGGGAAGGCGGAGATTGCGGTGAGCCAAGATGGTGCCACTGCCCCCGGCCCTGGTGACAGAGCGGGACTCCATCTCAAAACAAAAACAAAAAACAAAACAAAAAAGAAAAACAGTGCTCTAAGCATTTTATGTGCCTTAGGGCCCCTGCAAATGCTACACCGTCTGGAAAGTTTTGTTTGTATCCTTTTCACCTGGATACATCTTTTTTCCAGCCCTTCAGAAAGTACACCTAGATAGGTTTTAATCATTTTTTCAGTTATGAAATCTAAGGATGCGCCCCTCTCTGGAGCTGCCTGCCTGTGTTTGAATCCTGAAGATCGTGTTGCATGAGTTAATTGATGCAAAAAACTCAGAGCAGTGAGTGGCAAATCGTAAAGCTGCTCCTTAAGTGCAAGTTAGAAATGATGACACGACTGTGTAATTATTAATATCTTCTTGTCTCCCATATCTTCCACACTTTAAACACAGGAAGCCACAGACTTTGATTAAGTTCTGTTCTTTTTGTTTATTTGTTTGGTTTTGTTTTTTTTTGTTTGTTTTTGACAGGCTCTCACTATGTCGCCCAGGCAGGAGTGCAGTGGCGGGTCTCTGCTCGCTGCAACCTCAGCATCCCAGCCTCAAACGATCCTCCTACCTCAGCCTCCCAATTAGCTGAGATCACAGGCATGCGCCACTGTGCCTGGTTAACTTTTTTTTTTTTTTTTTTTTTGAGACAGAGTCTTGCTCTGTCACCCAAGCTGGAATGGAATGCAGTGCTGTGATCTCAGCTCACTGCAACCTCGCCTCCAGGGTTCAAGCAATTCTCCTTTCTCAGCCTCCCGAGTAGCTGGGGTTACAGGAGCCCACCACCGTGCCCCGCTGATCTTTTTTGTATTTTTAACAGAGACAGGGCTGGGGCGAGGGCGGGAGGCGGGCGGGGGGGGCGGGGTTCGCCATGTTAGCCAGGCTGGTCTCGAACTCCTGACCTCAGGTGATCTACCCGCCTTGGCCTCCCAAAGTGCTAGGATTACATGTTGTCCCAGCTGATTCTGTTCATCTTTATATTCCTAGCGTCTCACTTGGCCGGGAATTTAAGAGGCGCTCGGAAAAAAACGGAGAGAGACTGGGGGTGGAGCCAGCTTGGGCGTCACCGCGGAGGGGCGAGGCCCCGCCCATCCGGCTGGCCGTCAGTCACTTGGGGCCCAGATGGGCTGCCGCGGGGGATTCTGGGCCAAGATGGCAGCAATGAGGAAGATGGTTCCGCGGCGACTGGTGGGCTTGACGTCCCTCCGGGCTGTAAGTGCCCCGGGCTGCCGCGGCCCTGCAGGCACTCTGACTGTCAGGGTCGGGGGCTTGGCCCGTGGTGGCTGTTCTCTTAGAGGCGAGGCCGGACAGCTCTCAGGCCAGAGTCGGAGGGCCTGGGAGTCTTGGACCCTCCCTGTTCCCCGCAAATCCTTTGAAGGGGGTGGGAAAACTGAGGCCCGGAGAGGTGGTGGATCATGGAGACCTGGGACGTCATCCTAGGCGTCCTGATTCCCCGCCCAGGGCTCTTTCCGGTGGCCCTGGCCCCTTTCTCCCTGTAATTGTGCTTCAGACCTCTCCAGCTCTTCATTAGTGAAAATCACGAACACCTTTCCATTTCCTTCGCCTGCATTTCCAACTCTTGTCGCTTTTAGAGACGCTTGGGGAGGGATCGCAGTGTACTGAGCGGGACTTGAGTTGAACGGAGCCAAGCTGTGATTCCCTTGGAACTGCACTTTGATCCTGTTCGATCCTGATGTTTTCCCCTCTCCTGTTCTCAACGGAGGAAAAGTGTAGGAGAGGTAACCGTATAACGGGTTGAATAGGGCCGGGCGCGGTGGCTCACGCCTGTAATCCTAGCTCTTTGGGAGGCCGAGGTGGATGGATCACCAGAGGTCAGGAGTTCAAGACCAGCCTGGCCATCATGGTGAAACCCCATCTTTAAAAAAAAAAGCGTTGAATAGCCGGGCGCGGTGGCTCACGGCTGTAATCCCAGCACTTTGGGAGGTGAGGCGGGCGGATCACGAGGTTAGGAGATAAGAGACCAGCCTGGCCAATATGGTGAAACCCCCGTCTCTCCTAAAAGTGCAAAAATTAGCTGGACATGGTGGCGCATGCCTGTAATCCCAGCTACTCGGCAGGCTGAGGCAGCAGAATCGCTTGAACCCGGGAGGCGAAGGTTGCAGTGGGCCGAGATCTCGCCGTTGCACTCCAGCCTGGACGGTAGCGGGAGACTTGGTCTCAAAAAAAAAAGTTGAATAAATTGTGTTGGTTAAAGCCCAAGGCTGCTCTCGGCATACCGCCTATGGGGTAACCCTGCTCCACAAGGAGCAGTAAAAATAAAAGGTGAAGCTAGGATGTCCCAACGGTTTTGCCACTTTCTAGGCTTAATGACATAGTTATTTACTTTGTCTAAACCTCAGCTTTTTCATCTGTAAAACGAACAACATTCCCTTGGGGTTGTTTTGGAGATTAGAGAAAATGTAAGTAACGCATTTGGCAGTGTTCTGGCTCCTAATAAGTTTTCAGTCCGTGGTGGTATTTTTACCTTAGAGAGTTGAGAAGGAGTTATAGCTGTGTAGAGGGAAAAATTATACACTCATGGCACTGGGTCCCTCTCAGAAAGCCAGTTAATGTCTTTACTAGTCCATTCACCTGCACCACTAGCTCATGTGTAAAATGAAGATGGCAATTCCAACTTGGAAAGTTAAGAAAATTAAACAAATAGTAGATATTAATATATTTTTAAGAAATACTTGTTGTCATGAGATGGCCTTCCATGGGGTTCCAAGCATAGGAACTAGTATTAGTATTAGTATTAGAACCGGATACGGGTTCAATTCCAAGCTCTGCCACTTTCGAACTGTGATTTTTGGGTAATCGCTCTGAGGCTCAGTTTCTTCTCCTGCAGAGCTGGGATAATAATAGTCCCTGCCTTGAGGTTGTGATGACTGTAGTTTAACACTGGGTTTAGTCAGTATTCGCTGTTGATGTTGATGTAGGTACACCATTCCTCAGGACACTGTGGCACAGTACTTGTGTGGTGAGGGGGAATCCTCTTTGAGCAGAACTTTACAGAGAAGTTACAGGATTGTAACCAGGAGAAGAGAAGACTGTGGACTAAACAGTGGTAAGGAGGCAACAATGGCCTGGAGGTTAGGAGCTTGAGCTCTGCAGCCACACTGGCAGGTTTAGGTACCGCCTCAGTGACTAGCTCTGCATGTCACCTAGGGAAAGTTACTTAATCTCTTTTTGCCTTAGATTTATTGCAGTAAAATGGGGATGATGATGGTTCCTACCTGATAAGATTGTTGAGAGGACAGTATGGGTTAATATGTTATGGCTCTTGTATGTGCCTGGCAAATATTAAGTATTTTTAAAAAGTGAATTGTGGCCAGGTGCGATGGCTCACTGGGAAGGCCAAGGCGGGTGGATCACCTGAGGTCAGGAGTTTGAGACCACCCTGACCAATTGGTGAAACCCTGTCTCTACTAAAAATGCAAAAATTAGCCAGGTGTGGGGGCAGGCGCCTGTAATCCCAGGTACTCTGGAGGCTGAGGCAAGAGAATTGCTTGAACCAGGGAGGCGGAGATTACAGTGAGTCGAGATCATACCACTGCACTCCAGCCTGGGCGACAGAGCGAGACTCTGTCTCAAAACAAAAAAAAAAAAGTGAATTGTTATGTGAAGAGCTGTTACAGGGAAGGAAGTGGAATGGAGCTTCTAATGTTCTAATACAAGCAACTTGGAAGCAGGATTTTAGATTCTTTCAGCAACACTCAACCATTATTTATTGAGTGCCTATTATGCCCCAGGGCCTTAGAAATACAGCATTGAATAAAACAAAATCCCTGTCTCATGAAACTTACTTTCCAGTGAGATAGTTTTAGGGCGATGTACTAGCAGAGGCTGATCATCCCTGTTGGAGATTCAAGTTGCAGGAACTTTCCAATATAGCCTGTTTACCTCATGAAATTTAGTGGCTCATCGCCTCAGTCTCTAAGAAGCCTTGTTGGCTAAAAACAAGGCCAGTTAGGTGAGTTGTTCATGTTCCAGCTGCTTCCTAGCAGGGAATTCCTGAGGGGCTTCAGGGGGTTGAGATTTTTAGCAGATTACACAGTGTGCCTTCCTCTTTGCCCTATGGTGGTATATTTATCCAGATTAAATCTGTAAAACAAAGTTGACTTGAAGAGTTATGGTATCAAGACAGGTAGAGGAAAGAGGAAAAAGAAGTCTTGTGTTACTTGATAGGGAAGACTAAGATTTGGAGCAGACTTTATGTAGAGGAGACAAGGCATTTTATAAAAAATGTCTTCAGCTATTAGGGGTGTCACTTCCCCTCAGACCCATTCTTGTCATCGCCCTGCCTATGACTGTAACAGAATGGAGCCCTCCTGCATCTGGCCCATATCCTGAAAAGTCCAGGACTGACTACTCCTCCCCACATTCAGTAATTGCTCTCCTCTGGGACAGCTGTGTCCTTCATGGTTTGTTATTTTAATAACTTTAATGAGTGCCTATTTTGTTCCAAACACAGTGCCATGTCCCCATCCATGAATCATCTGTGTGTGCCCCTATTTCTTTTCTTTTTTTTTTTTTTGAGATGGAATCTTGCTCTGTTGCCCAGGCTGTAGTGCAGTGGTACGATCTGGGCTCACTGCAACCTTTGCCTCCCCGGTTCAAGCAATTCTCCTGCCTCAGCCTCCTGAGTAGCTGGGATTACAGGCACCTGCTACTATGCCCATCTAATTCTTTGTATTTTTAGTAGAGACAGGGTTTCACCGTGTTAGCCAGGATGGTCTCGATCTCCTGATCTTGTGATCTGCCCACCTCAGCCTCCCAAAGTGTTGGGATTACAGGCGTGAGCCACTGCACCTGACAGAGTAGGCATTCTTTATATATATAAGACAGGGTTTCACCATGTTGGTCAGGCTGGTCTTGAACTCCCAACCTCAGGTGATCCACCCATCTTGGCCTCCAAAGTACTTGGATTACAGGCGTGAGCCACCACTCCCAGCCCAGAGTAGGCATTCTTTATCGTGTTTGAAGAAAATAATTATAGCTCTGATATAGAAAATAATGGGAGTGGGAGGAGTGGCAGCTTTGGGAAGGATGGTCAGAGGAAGCCTGTCTGCTACTGAAAGATGAGAGAGAGAGATGTGATAAGAGCCAGGTTAAAAAAAAAAAAAAGCCAGATGAGGAGCGTTGGGGCAGAGGGAAGCCCTGCTGTGAGAGAAGGCAGGGAGCTTAGCCACCTGTTGCGTGGAAGTTGGGAGTGGAACAGTAGGGGCAAGTGATAATTTCAGGAGGTCAGCAGGAGCCAATTCATACAGAGTCTTTTCTTTTTTTTAATTAGAAAGGATCAAGTGACGTATAGTCACTTAATTTTTTTTTTTTTTTTGAGACAGGGTCTGGCTCTGTTGCCCAAACCAGAGTGTAGTGGGACAATCATTGTAGAGCACAATCATGGCTCACTGCAGCCTGGACCTTGTGGGCTCAAGCAATCCTCCCACCTCAGCCTCTTGAGTAGCTGGGACTACAGGTCCATGCCACCACGCCTGACTAATTTTTATATTTTTAGTAGAGATGGTATTTCTTTGTGTTGGCTAGGCTGGTCTCGAACGCCTGCCTTGGCCTCCCAAAGTGCTGGGATTACAGGCGTAAGCCACCTCGCCCGGCCTTTTTCTTTTTCTTTCTTTTTTTGAGATTGAGTCTTGCTCTGTTGCCCAAGATAAGATGAGATGAAGTACAGTGATGCAATCTCAGCTCACTGTAACTTTCTGCATCCCAGGTTCAAGTGATTCTCCTGCCTCAGCCTCCTGAGTAGCTGGAATTACAGACACCCACCACCATGCCTGGCTAAGTTTTGTATTTTCAGTAGAGACAGGGTTTCACCATGTTGGTCAGGATGGTCTTGAACTCCTGACCTCAAGTGATCTGCCACCTCAGCCTCCCAAAGTACTAGGATTACAGTCATGAGCCACCATGCCCGGCAATGCCTGGCCTTTTAAAACTACTTCTAATGTACATACAGCAGCATATAGAGTCCTATAGGCCATGGTGAATAGGTGAAAGGGATGAATCAAGTTCTGGCTTAAGTAATAGGATACATGTGATGCCTTTTATGGAGATGGAAAGGATGGAGTCAGCCAGGCTTTAGGAGAAATTAGAGTTCTGTTTCAGGATGGCTAAATTGGAGAGATTCAAATAGAGCTGTCAGGTAGGCAGTAGAAAAGGAGTCTGGATTTCAGGGGAGAACCTATAATGGGCATGTGAATCTCTTGCTTGTTCCTAAGTGAAATATTCTTTTTGTTCTTAATTCTAAAACAGACCAAATGTGAAGTAAATGGTGAGAAATGTTTCTTCTTGTCTCATTATTAGTGAAGATAGATCCATTCTTTCATATTGGTCTTCCTGGGAATTGTGGCAATCTCTTCCTCATACTTTTTGTTTCCTCTTTTAAACCAAAGATCAGCACCTCATCTATGGGCACTTTACCAAATCGGGTGAAAATTGTGGAAGTTGGTCCCCGAGATGGACTACAAAATGAAAAGGTAAAGATGGAAATGAGCCAAAAAAGCTTTTTCAAGCATCTGCTTTGTGTATTCCATGTAGTAGGTGCCATGGCGGTGGACAGAGCTATGCAAGACGTGATTCCTCTGCAGGAGTTAGGGGAGAGAAGAGGAGGCCAGACAGGGACAGGCACCTGTGACAGTTAAATGATCTAAAATGGCGGAGCAAGCTGGGTGGGTAACTCATACCTGTAATTCCTAATTACTTGGGAGGCTGAGGTGGGAGATGGCTTGAGCCCAGGAGTTTGAGACGAGTCTGGGCAACACAGCAAGACTCCATTTTATTTAAAAACAACCACCACTAAAAAAAAAACAAAAAAACAACAACAAAAAAAACAAATGTTAAATTGAATGGTGGTGCAACAGGTTTGGTGTCCCCAGGTCCACAGCCCAGTGGGGTGGGGTAGGAAGACCAAATGCAGAGATTTAGCCTTGGGGGTGTTCTTTATGAACCTGTTGGTAAGAGCAGAACAGTTAGAAACAACCTAAATGTTTAGTATGAGGAAAGTTGGGTCAGATACATTATGGACTTTTTATAAAATGAAATATTATGAAGCCATTAATAACATAGGTGTATATTAAGTGGCTCAAGCAGGTTATAAAATGGTGTGTGTAGCCAGGCATGGTGGTGGCTCATGCTTGTGATCCCAGCACTTTAGGAGGCTGAGGCAGGTGGATCACTTGAAGCTGGGAGTTTGAAACCAGCCTGGCCAATATAGTGAAACCCTGTCTCTACTGAAAAAAACAAAACAAAAAACAAATAGCTGGTCATGGTGGCAGACACCGCAGCTACTCTTGAGGCTGATGCACAAGAACCCAGGAGGCAGAGGTTATAGTGTGCCAAGATCACGCCACTGTACTGGTTTGTTTGGAAAGCACAATTCTGTCTCCAAACAAAAATACTGCATGCACGCACGTTTGTGCATGTGTGTATATATATATTTTTTGAGACGGAGTCTCCCTCTGTCACCCAGGCTGGAGTGCAATGGCGCAATCTCGCCTCACTGCAGCCTCCACCTCCAGGTTCAAGTGGTCCTTCTGCCTCAGCCTCCTGAGTAGTTGGGATTACAGGCATCCGCTACCACGCCCAGCTAATTTTGTATTTTTAGTAGAGACAGAGTTTCACCAGCTTGGCCAGGCTGGTCTCGAACTCCTGACCTCAGGTGATCCACCCGCCTTGGCCTCCCAAAGTGCTGGGATTACAGGCATGAGCCACTGTGCCCAGCCATGTAGTTTTTAATCTTAACACTTTTATGTAAGAAAAAAGTTTATATGCATATAGGAGCATTTATGTATACTAGGATCTAGACCAACACTTTCCATGGAATTTTCTGTGAAGATGGAAATATTCGAGACCTGAGCTTTTCCATGTGGTGGCCACTAGACCCAAGTGGCCCTTGAGAACTTGAGATGTGGCTAGTGTGACTGAGGAATTGAATTTTTATTTTTAAACATTTTTATTAAATTTAAATAACCACATGTGACCAGTGACATATTGGGCTGCACAGATCTAGAAAGTTACACACGAGGGTTTTAATAGTGTTGTCACTAGAAGGTTCTATTGGTAATTTTCTTTTGTTTTTGGCATGTTTTTCTGAAAGAATCATATATTGATTATTTTTTCAATAAGAAAAGCTTTTTCTTTTTCTTTCTTGTTTTTAGCATGTCCACCCTAGCTTTAATAGTGAGTGCTTATTGGAAACAATAGTGTGTAAGTTCCAGGAGGGCAGAATCCCATCTGTTCTGCTTACCACTATATCGCCAGCACCTAGCACAATGGCTGGAACATGGAGGGTTTTCAAAAATTATTTGTCAGACCGGGCGCGGTGGTTCAGGCCTATAATCCTGGCATTTTAGGAGGCTGAGGCAGGCAGATCACCTGAGGTCAGGAGTTAGAGACCAGCCTGGCCAACACGGTGAAGCTAAAATAAATGAGCTGGGTGTGGTGGTATTCATGTGTAATCCCAGCTACTCTGGAGGCTGAGGCAGGAGAATCACTTGAACCTGGGAGGCCAGAGGTTGCAGTGAGCTGAGATTGCACCATTGTACTCCAACCTGGGCAACAAAGTGAGACTCCATCTTAAAAAAAAAAAAAAATTGTGGAATAGATTAAGTAGTGGGAGAGAAATTGGAGAAGGCAGGTGAGGGGAGGACCTAGCAAGAAGGACCTGGAGTTTTTTTATGTGTGTTCTTTTTGTTTGAGACTGGGTCTTGCTCTGTGTCACCCAGTGCAGTGGCACAATCATGGCTTATTGTGTCCTTGACTTCCTCGGCTCAATCCTCCCACCTCAGCCTCCTGAATAGCTGGATCACAGGCACGTGCCACCATGCCTGGCTAATTTCTGTATTTTTTTAGAGAGACATGGTTTTGCCATGTTGTCCAGGCTGGTCTTAAACTGCTAAACTTAAGTAATCTACCCACCTCAGCCTCCCAAAGTGCTGGGATTACAAGCGTGAGCCACTGTGTCTGGCCAGACCTGGAGTTCTTAGAATTTTTTGTCTAATCCTGTAAGTACTGGGGAGCTATAGAAAGCTTTTGATGTAAGAGAATGAAAGATTGGAAGCTGCGTTTTAGGAGGATTCTTGTGTAGGATGAATTAGCAGCGTGAGACCATGATACAGGATAATGATGGTAGATTTGGAAAGAGAAATACATAGAATCTGGTGAGTGAGTGGATATAGTGGGGAGGAAGAGAAAGAAGCTATATGCTGAACACATGAGGCTGAAGTCCTTTGCCAGTTGGGAGACAGAAGAGAGAAGGGTGTGATACTTTGGGGGCCCCATCCCATACCCCCCAGAGGGTTAGTCATCTCTGCCCTTTTAGGCCATCACACACTGCTCTCAATTTGTTTATGAAGGGATTATAAATTAACACACATTTACTGAAGGGAACGCCTGCATGGCAGAAAAATATTTCTACATAAATAACTCCTTTTCTGGTGAGAAGCTGCATCCACTGCAAAAAATTATCTGTAGTTTTGAACTAACAAGCACTGCATTCTGAGGCTGTTTTACTACTAACTTTGCTGACCTGGTGTTTCTCTCTCCACTATAGAATATCGTACCTACTCCAGTGAAAATCAAGCTGATAGACATGCTTTCTGAAGCAGGACTCTCTGTTGTAGAAGCCACCAGCTTTGTGTCTCCTAAGTGGGTTCCCCAGGTAAGCCCTAGCCCTCAGTAAGAGGCCTTTCTCCAGGGATGAAAAGTTTTGCATTTGCCTTTGAAGCAAGTAGAAGTTGACAACGTAGGTTTCCAAGCCCCTGGCTTTGAGAGGTCTCAGGTGATTCATAGCACTGTGTTGCAGCAAAAGAACATGATCTGGGGGCTTCAGGCCCTTGGGTCCCATCTTGGCTCTGCTCTGACTTTCTCAGTGACATTGCTAAGGCCTTTCCCTTCTCGATGTTAGAGATGACCTCTTTTAGCCCTAAAGTCTAAAACCTTTATGTGGTTTCTTTCTTTGTAAAAGAGGAGGACTGACAACTCCTGCTTCACAAAGATAGTTAAGTAGAGAAGAAACATCCTGTTACAAAATGGGTGTTTAACACAGAGCTGAGCTCAGTGCCTGGCCCAGAGTACTTTCTCAATAAATGGCTAGTAGTAGTATTCCTGCTGTTTCTGCATAGGTAAAGCTGTGCATAGGTAAAATATGGGCCGTATGGAGAAACTGGGATCTCACCCAAACCAAGGGCCCTTCTGGCCCATTAGCAGTCAAACAGTAAAAGTATTAGGGAGACTCAGCTCTGCAGAAGGAATTATTATCTAAGAGTTCTGGAGAACAGAGGTTTTGTGATGAAAAGGTTTTCTCTAACTGAACTCTCTGCCTGCTCTTGGTGATGACTTGGCAATGTCTCTTGGTTCCTAGATGGCTGACCACACTGAAGTCTTGAAGGGCATTCAGAAGTTTCCTGGCGTCAACTACCCAGTCCTGACCCCAAATTTGAAAGGCTTTGAGGCAGCGGTAAGAAGATAGATAGCTTGTTGGTGGGGCTCCTGAAACGAGATTGATGGCATTGGTCCCTGCTTTGACTTGGGGCCTCAGTCCCCTGTCCTGGGATGTCCATCTGAACACTTGTCTGTCAGCCAGACCCTGGGGCAGACCTGGCCTTGCCACTTACTACTCTGTTGACAAGCCTATAAACTAGGGCTAATGATAGTACCTGAAGTTGGGAGTATTTCAGAAGATAGGATGCATATACATTGCTTAGCAAGAGCCTGATAAAAGGTAACTGCTTGATAAATGTTAGCTCTTTTTTTTTTTTTTTTTTTTTTAAAATAGAGATGGGGTTTCTCCATGTTGGCCAGGCTGGTCTCGAACTCCTGATCTCAGGTGATCCACCCACCTCGGCCTCCCAAAGTGCTTGGATTACAGGCATGAGCTACCGTGCCCGGCCAATGTTAGCTCTTTTGATTAACTGCTTCTTTAGAGAAAGGTAACCAAGCTCTCCACAAGAGTTTCAACAGTAGTTGCTGGCATCTGCCAACTTCCTTACAATTTTAGACAAGAACATCTTTGGAGATATTGGTTCTGCATTTAGGCCAAAAGCTTTTTTTGGCTGGGCACAGTGGCTTACACCTGTATTCCTAGCACTTCGGGAGGCTGAAGAAAGAGATTAGCTTGAGGCCAGAAGCTTGAGACAAGCCTGAGCAACATAGGAGACCTGTCTCTACCAAAAAAAAAAAAAATTAATTAGCTGACTGTGATGGCCTGCACCCGTAGTCCTAGCTACTCAGGAGGCTGACACAAAGGATGGCTTGAGACCAGGAGTTTGAGGCTACAGTGAGCCATAATAGCACCACTGAACTCTCTGCCTGCTCTTGGTGATGACTTGGCAATGTCTTTTGGTTCCTAGATGGCTGACCACACTGAAGTCTTGAAGGGCACTCATCAAGCCTGGGTGATAGAACAAGAAGAAAAAAAAGCTTTTTCTCAAGAGTGACTTCCAGGGTGGTGATGGCAGTGGTGGTGGTTTCCTTGGGGAAAGTCAAAGTTGTTGTTTTTTTTAATTGAGAGAATTTATTGTGTTTGTTTCCTAGTGCTACTGTAAGAAAGCACTACAAACTGGGTGGTTTAAAACAACAGGAATTTTTTCTCTCACAATTCTGGAGGCCAGAAGTCCCAAATCAAGGTGTCAGCAGGACTGGTTCTGTCTGAGGCCTCTGGGAGAGTCTGTCCTGTGCCTCTCTGCTGGGGCCTGGTGGTGGCTGGCAGTCCTGGGCATTGCCTGGCTTGTAGATGCATCTCTCCAGTCTCTGCCTCCATCTTCCCAGGGCCATCTTCTTTGTGTCTCTGTGTCTTCATGTGGCCATCTTTAAGGTCACCAGTCCTATGAGATTAGGAGCCCACCCTATTCCAGTACGGCTTCTTCTTAACTCATTTTATCTACAATGACCCTGTTTCCAAATAAGGTCACATTCTGAGGCGCTGGGTTTTAGTTCTTCAACATATCTTTTTAGGAGGGCACAATTCAACCCATAACATTCACATAACATAAAATTTACTTTAAGAGTTTTTTGGCCGGGCGCAGTGGCTCACACCTATAATCCTAGCACTTCGGGAGGCTGAGGCAGGCAGATCACAAGGTCAGGAGTTCCAGACCATCCTGGCCAACATGGTGAAACCCCATCTCTACTAAAAATACAAAAAAATTAACTGGGCGTGGTGGCATGTGCCTGTAATCCCAGCTACTCAGGCGGCTGAGGCAGGAGAATTGCTTGAACCTGGAAGGCGGAGGTTGCAGTGAGCCAGGATCACACCACTGCACTCCAGCCTGGGCTACAGAATGAGATTCCATTTCAAAAAAAAAAAAAAAAAACTTTTTGCTACTCTGTGTCAGTGTTCCTTAAAGAGAAAAGTGCTGAAAGGCGTTTACCTGGATGTTGGCAGGTTGCTGCTGGAGCCAAGGAAGTGGCCATCTTCGGAGCTGCCTCGGAGCGCTTCACCAAGAAGAACATCAACTGTTCCATAGAGGAGAGTTTTCAGAGGTTTGATGCAATCTTGAAGGCAGCCCAGTCAGCCAATATTTCTGTACGAGGGTGAGTCAGAGCACATTGGTATGTTTTCCTCTGTACTGTTCTGGAATGGAAGTAGACTCAGACTCAAGTGGTCCGCCTGCCATAAACTTCTTATCCTGGGTGGAGGCAGCCCAAGCTCCACATCTAGACATCTTTTTCCAAGTAAGCATGGTCAGAAGAAATCCTAGCCAAGTACTTTCTCTCAAACGTGAGTTTTGGGTCAATTCACCAGCTGACTGTGATGGCATGTGCCTAGCAACTTGCGAGACTGAGGAAGAGGATGGCTTGAGACCAGGAGTTCGATGCTGCAGTGAGCCATGACAGCAGCACTGCTATCGTGCTAGAGGAATCTAGTAGGACAGGACACTAATTGGGGTTTGTGGAGGTCAGTTGAGTCCTGGCTTTAACACTAGCTCTTCACACATCCCTGGAGAGTTCCCTAGGCTTCTAAGTTTCCAACATCACGTCTCTAATAGCAGTAGTTCCAGGGATTGTATATTATCTATAATAACTGAAACCTCACAAGAGCCAGCAGGGAGTAGGTTATCCCCACTTCATAAATGACAAAACCGAGGCCCAGTGAATAGTCTACTGTAAGGTCACACTACTGTGCAAACCGAAGCCAGAGGCCAGGGGCAGCGGCTTACATCTGTAATCCCAGCACTTTGGGAGGCCAAGGTGGGTGGGTCACCTGAGGTCAGGAGTTTGAGACCAGCCTGGCCAACATGGTGAAACCCCCTCTCTATTAAAAGTACAAAAATTAACTGGGCATGGTGGTGGGTTCCTGCAATTCCAGCTACTCGGGAGGCTGAGGCAGGAGAATCACTTGAACCCGGAAGGCAGAGGTTGCAGTGAGCCAAAATCAGTGCCACTGCATTCTAGCCTGGGTGACAGGGCAAGACTCCATCTCAAAAAACAAAACAAAACAAAAACACAAAAATGCACATCTGATCACATCCCTCCTGGTTAAAAACCTTTCAGTGACTAACCAAGTGCAGACTTTCTAATGAGGTTTACAAGACCCTGCATGATGTGGTCCCAGCTATTTTCTGTAGCCCGAGTGTCCTTCCGGCCCCAGATTCCGGCCCCGGCTTCCTCTGCAAGGTACACTCCAGCCCAGCTAGAACTTCTTTTTGTTTGTCACATGCCTCCACTCTCTCTTGCCTCTAGGCCTTTGCATGTGCTTTCTGTGGACTCAGAACACCCTTCCTTGGGAGGCAAACGTGGGTGGGTCACTTGAGCCCAGGAGTTTGTGGCCAGCCTGGGCAACATGATGAAACCTTAGCTCAACCAAAAAAAAAAAAAAAAAAAAGCCAGGTGTGGTGGGATGTGTTTGTAGTCCCAGGTACTCGGGACTAAGATGGGAGGATCACCTGAGCCTGGGAGGTCCAGGCTGAAGTGAGCCAAAATCATGCCCCTGCGCTCCAGTATGGGCGAAAGAGTGAGACTCTGTCTCCAGAAAGAAAAAAAAAAAACTTCCTCCACATCATCATGCTTCTCGGGGATAACTCCTGCTCATCCTTCAGGTCTTCCTGTGGGAGTCAGTTCCTCTGAGGAGCTGCCCCAGTCCTTCAGCTGGAGTTTGTGCCCTTCTCTGGGACCCCATAGTATCTGGACATCATCTAATGTAGCACTTAGCTGCTTTTAAAATTCCCTCCCTCCCCCACCTCACTAGACCATGCACTCCATGAGGGCAAAGCCCTCATCTCTCCCAGTCCCTGGGGTGCTCTGCTCTCCCAGCTCAGGGCCTAGCACAGAGTGGGCACTCAGTCACTGGTGGGTAGGTGGATGAATGGGGAAGCAGGGGCTCCAGTGACATTGGCCTGACTCCCACATCTGTGTCTTCCTCAGCATCTCACTTACCTTTCTCTTGCTCAGCAGTGGTTGGAGAATAAGTGGGAGCATTAAAATGGAAAAGTACACTGGGATCTTTGAGTCTGAAATCATTTATCTGTTGAACATTTATTATGCCTTTTAATATGCAGAATACTTTGTTTGACTCTAAAGGGTTTTAAAGACACTTCAGCTCCAACAGGGCAAGTGGGAATAGAAGTCGTCTAGATCCAAAATCCACACTTCTTACCATAGCTCACAAGACCCACGATCAGACCTGTGCCCGCCTTACTGACCTTCTCATCTCGTACTTCTTTTTATTTTTATTTTTATTTTTATTTTAAAAGACGGGGTTTCACCATGATGGCCAGGCTGGTCTTGAACTCCTGACCTCAGGTGATCCACCCACCTCGGCCTCCCAAAGTGCTAGGATTACAGGCTTGAGCCACTGCGCCCGGCCTCATCTGGTACTTCTTTTCCTCTTGCTCTCTCTGCCTCAGCTATC
>CAUYQU010096951.1:0-58683 GCA_963574635.1 Cheracebus regulus | reverse complement strand
TCCCTCCTGATAAAACTTTTGTAATGGGACCTACGTCAGTCACTGTATGAAAAAACATATATAAGCTCTTGTGCACAAAGAATAAATCGCTGATCTGAGCACAGCTCGTTTCAGACCTCCAGACCCATTTTTCTCTATCTCTCTTTTCTTCTGCACACTCTCTCTTCCAGGTATTAGGACCCTCTTGCTGGTCAAGAGACCCCCGGCAGACGTGCCAATCTCACGGACCCCAACATGGAGGAGATAAAAATAAGGTAATTGGCTGGGCGTGGTGGCTCACACCTGTAATTCCAACACTTTGGGAGGCCGAGGTGGGCAGATCACAAGGTCAAGAGATCAAGACCATCCTGACCAACATGGTGAAACCCCATCTCTACTACAAATACAGAAATTAGCTGGGCGTGGTGGCATATGCCTGTTGTCTCAGCTACTTGGGAGGCTGAGGCAGGAGAGTCACTTGAACTAGGAAGGCAGAGATTGCAGTGAGCCAAGATTGTGCCACTGCACTCCAGCCTGGGTGACAGAGTAAGATTCTGTCTCAAAAAAAAAAAAAAAAATAGCTGCGCATGGTGGCACGCACCTGTAATCCCAGCTACTCTGCAGGCTGAGGCAGGAGAGTCTCTTGAACCCAGAAGGCAGAGGTTGCAGTGACCCAAGCCCATGCCACTGCATTCCAGCCAGGCAACAGCATGAGACTCTATTTCAAAAAAAAAAAAAGTTGCTGAATCTGGGCACAGATTGAGGTAGAGGATCTGTGCTGGGGGAAATGAAAGCATGGAAGCATGTGGCATTCACTCCAGATTGGAATAACAATTTTGAAACCTGAGAGGCCTCAAACCCACTTGCTATTCTCCCCATGAGACATTTGCTGGCTCTGATAGAATGCTGGAAACCTAGGCAGAGGCTACTAAAACACAGAAAAAAGTTTTCTGCCAACTTTCAGGACTGAGGAAGAAATCACACTGTTAGAAGAGGCCTTCTTTGAACACTTATCTAGTCTCTCCCTCAAGATGTTTGCCAAACCTTGAATTTTCATGGAGGCAAAGTCCAAAGAACTAAGCTAAAAACCCCTGAAGAAAGGTTCTCATTACTTTTCAGGGCTGAGGAGACCAAGATGCATGAAAATCCCAAGGAGGAAACAATCTAGGAACACGAGTAAACTTAACCTTCCTAAAGTTACAACCCAATCCTAAGCCCAAACCAATTCTTGATTGAATTGAGGTGATCAACCCACTCACCATATCTGCATAAAAGAGGAAAGGAAGAACCAACTCTGGTAGAGAAAACAACACTTGAAGTCGCTATAACCCTGGTATCCATAACTTCCAGCACATAATAAAATATTACTACACACATGCAAGAGGCAAAATGATATGCCTAATAATTAAGACCAAAAAAATAAAGATTGGAAAATGAGTCTGATCTTAGATGTGGCAGATGAGGAATTTAAAATAAGAATAAGTATGTGAAATAGATAAAAAGATGAATAACTTTTACTAGCAAAGGGCATAAATAAAAAAGAGCACAATGGACATTCTGGAAGTGAACAATATAATACATGAAATTCAGAATTCAGTTGATGAATTTAACAAGTTGAATATATCAGGATGCAGAATCAATAAACTAGATGTCATATGAAATACCTAAACTGAAGCACCAAAAAAAAAAAAAAATTAAAGGAAAATAAAAACAGACACATCCATAAGAGATATATGGAACATGCACAGAAGGCTTAATTACATATAACTGGAGTCCCAGAAGAACAGGAGAAAGAGAATGGAACAGGATCAGTGTTTGAGAAGATAATTAACCAAGAATTTTTCAAACCAATAAAAGACAACACTACAAGTTGAAGGAGCTCAGCAAATCCCAAGCAGTATAAATTGAAAGAAAACCAAATGCAGGCATAATGGAGAAAACTACCAAAAACCAACCATCAACAAAAACCCTAAAAGCTGTTGGGGAACAGGGGAGGGTCTCAATTCCTTCAAAGAACATGTCTTAATCCATTCAGGCTGCCATAACAAAATACTATAGACTGAGTGACATACATAGCACAAATTCATTTCTCACAGTTCTCTCTGGAGGCTGAAACGTTGAAGATCCATTTGCCAGAAGATCCAGTGGCTGGTGAGTACCCACTTCCTGATTCATATATGGCCTTTTTTTTGCTGTGTTCTAACATGGCAGAAGGGGACAAAGGAGCTCTCTGGAGTCTCTTTTAAAAGGACACTAATTCCTGCCAGGTGCATAGCTCACACTTATAATCCCAGGACTTTGGGAGGCTGAGGCAGGTGGGTCACCTGAGGCCAGGAGTTCAAGACCAGCCTGGCCAACACAGTGAAACCCCTCTCTACTAAAAATACAAAAATTAGCCATGCACCGTGGCACATGCCTATAATTCCAGCTCCTTGGGAGGCTTAGGCAGGAGAGTTGCTTTAACCTGGGAGGCAGAGGTTGCAGTGAGTTGAGATTGTGCCATTCACTATACTCCAACCTGGGCGACACAGCAAGACTCCAACCCTTCAACCACCAAAAAAAACGAAATACCAAAGAAGAGGAGGAATAAGCAAACCATAAAACAATCATATTAGAAGCTATAATAATTAATACATAGAGTATTGATATAAGGATAGGCAAACTGACAAATGGAACAGACTAAGATTCCAGAAACAGATTCATATATATAGTCACCGGGACTGATGATAAATATTTCCACTGCAATAGAGCAGGGAAAGGATGTTTTTTCAGTAAATGGCACTGGATCCATTCAATATCCACACTTTAGGAAGAAAAATGTGTGTTGACCTCTACTTCACCAAATATAAATATCAATTTCACATTGATAGCAGGTCTAAATGTGAAAGGTAAAATAGTAAATCTTTCAGATGAAATCATAGAGAACATGGCAAAGATTTAGCAAAGATTTCTTAAGATACAGAGAGCACTAATTATTTAAAATTGATAAACTGAAACATTAAAATTGAAACTCTTCTCTAAAGTCACCATTAATTGAATAAAAGCCAACCCACAAAAGTGGGTAAGATAGTCTTATTACAAATATCTGTCAAAAGACTTACAGCTAGAAAATATGAAGAACTACAAACCAACATTTTTTAAAAAGGCAGATGATAGAAAAAAATGGGCAGAAGACTTGAGTAGGTGATTTACAAAGACAATATACTTCTGGATGATGAATCTATGAAAAGTGCTTAACTTCATTAGTCATCAGAAAAATGGAAATGGAAATCAGCAATTCCACTGCTGGACATATATTCAAAAGAAAGAAAATCAATCTATCGAAGAGATATCTACACTTCCACATTTACTGCATCACTATTCACAATGGCCAAAATATGGCAACCTAAGTCCCCGTCAAAGGATGAACGAATAAGGAAAATGTGGCATATATACACAATGGACTATTATCCAGCCAAAAAAAAAAAAGAAAGAAAGAAATCTTATCCTTTGGAGCAAAGCAGATGAAACTAGAAGTCATTATGTTGGGTGAAATAAGTCAAACACAGAAAGAAAAATATTGTATGTTCTCACTCAATATGTGAAAATTTAAAAAGTGGATCCCATGATGATAAAAGAGCAGACTGGTGGTCACCAGAGGCCAGAAAGAGTAGGGGGAGGGGAATGAAGAAAGCCTGATTAATGGGTACAAAGGTACAGTTTGACCAATAAGACTGAGTATAGTTTACAGTAATCCATTGTATATTTCAAAACAGCAAAATGGGAATAATTCAAATGTTTCTAACATAAATAAAAGATAAATATTTAAGGTGATATATATCCCAATGACGATTTGATCTTGACAAATTTTGTGAAGATGTTATCACATGTGCCTCTATTATGTATTATATTAACAAGAATTTCAATCATGGTGACATACCACTATACTCATCACCACAGCTAAGATGAAAAGCATGAAAAATACCAAATGATGTAAAGGTATTTATTGAGCAACTAGAACTCCCATACACTGATGGAGGTAGGGAAAATTGATACAGGTCCAGTACTTGGAAAAGTGTTTAGCACTGGCTACAAAAACTACACATAGGCCTGTCACATGATTCATAAATTCCACTCTTAAGTATGTATGTCCAAGAGATATGTGTCGCTACATGACTCAAAGCCAAAAACTGGATATTACTAATGCCCATAATTGGATTTTTAGTGTTATATTCACACAATAGAATACTATACAGCAATGAGCACGAAAAATCTACAACCACATACAACCATGTGGCTGAATTTCACATATACAATGAGTTAAAAAAAAAACACAAAAGAGTACAAACTGTCTATGTCCATTTAAATAAAGTATGAAAATAGATAAGCCAACTTTATGCTATTAGCAGTTAGGATAGTGAGCACCCATGCAGGAACAGTGACTAGAAAGGAATATGAGGTGATTTCTGAAGGGTCAGTAATGTGTTTTTCACTGGAGTGCTGGTTACTCGTGCCTGGTCTGTTTGTAAAAATTCCTGATAAAATTATCAGGCTTCATTTTATTTCCTAAAGCAACATGAGCATCATTATTTTCCATCTATGTCTAATAACTATATTATCTGGAGTCTCCATATGCCTCCCCTCTGTTGGTTCTTGCTATTGGAATCTTCCTTATGTATCTTTTTTATCTTTGGGTTTATGTTGAATATTATACCTGAAAAATTATTAAGAGAAATAATTTGAGCTCTAAGGTGACATTATGTTTCTCCAAATAGGATTTTTTAAAATTGCTTTTGCTTAGTACTTTGGGTCATAGGAATCCGGAAGCATTCTAATTGAAGTTTAGTCCTTTAAATTTGCCAGACCTCTTTCTAATCAAAGCCAAGTTGCAATACATGTAGAGTCAGCTTTAGTTTTGGCTGTTACTTTGACTTACTGTTATACATACATACATATATATATATATATATATATATATATATATACACACACACACACACACACACACACACACACACACATACACACACATATATGTATAAACATACGTACACATATACATATATATATATATATATATATATATGTGTGTGTGTGTGTACACAAATACATATGGAGATTCCATCTCAAAAAAT
Organism: Cheracebus regulus; assembly: GCA_963574635.1. NCBI lineage: Eukaryota > Metazoa > Chordata > Mammalia > Primates > Pitheciidae > Cheracebus > Cheracebus regulus. Next base: position 53,590 of record CAUYQU010096951.1, on the reverse strand, counting down.
ACATATTTTGGCTGTTATACATATGTATACATATGTTATATATATACATGTAGCATCTCACTCTATCATCCAGGCTGGAGTGCAATGGCATCATCTCGGCTCACTACAACCTCTGCCTCCCAGGTTCAAGTGACCCTCTTGCCTCAGCCTCCCAAGTAGTTAGGACTGCAGGCATGTGCCACCACACTCAGCTAATTTTTGTATTTTTAGTGAGATGGGGTTTCACCATGTTGGCCAAGCTGGTCTTGGACTCTTGACCTCAGGTGGTCTGCCCGCCTCACCCTCCCAAAGTGCTGGGATTACAGGCATGAGCCACTGTGCCTGGCATTCCTAGGGTATGTTTTAGGATTGCTGCACAACAAGGAGCTGGTTTACTTCTTGTAAATAAGACTCATTCCCCAAGGCGCTCACCTCTAGGGAATAACATTGGAGCAATTATCCATGTTCATGTTCATCTCGAGAAACTATCTTGGGATTGCATCTCCAAGTTCTCTCCAAAATGGATAAGCAGACCTGATGTGCTCCCTGTTCAGCCCATTTCTTCATGAATCTAGGATTCAAGACTTGGTTCTCAGATCCCACAAGTCTCATCAGGGCATAAACAGCCTTAAATCCTGTCTCCTTTTTTACAGAAACTGAAGACATAAGCATCAAGTTCTCTGCTCTGTACCTTTAGCAAAGAGGATGAGTCTTCACGACCTATTCAGAAAATAATGCATTACAGACTTTTATGTCCTGGCTGTGTTTTCATCCTATAGAGCTGGAACGTGGAGGAAGCAGAACCAATGAGCTCCAAGAGCAGCACAAAGCAGTGGGTAACGTCTGTGTGTCTCAGCCTCATGCTCTCTCTCTTCTCCATTTTCTCTTTCACACAAACATACTCATGTAATCTCACCTCTTAGTCTTAAAGATAATATAGCAATCCCTTGAATCTTATAAGCATGCCGCACTTTTCAAAGTACTTTCACATTCTCTGTTGCGTGTAATTCTCACAACCTGTGGGAATTGCTACCTAGGTTAAGAAGAGGGTATTTAGGCAGGTTGTGTGCCCTACTCAAGTCATACAGCTAGGAGGTAACAGGAGAGGTACAGAGCCCAGTGTTTCTGCTGCAAGCTTAGAGCCCTTTTCCATACTGCCTCTACAATCTCCCTCCTAACACCCTAGCAACACAACAGAGGGGTTTGTGTCTCTGCAACCACCTGACCACCTAGGGTTCAGACCCCACTGACTCTTACAAACTCAGAGCAGTTTCCCAAAGTGTAGCATCAGAATTGCTGTATGCTTGCTAAAAAGAACTTGCTTTTCAGAACAGAAACAGGACTTCAAGACAGTGAGTCAGAAAGTCAGCTTTTTATTTTGAAGCATCACAGGTGATCATGATGCACACGGTGCTGGGGAGGCTTGCCTTGTGGGTTAGAAAGCAGAGGTATCAATTTCTCTGGGAGTCTTCTGGTTTTCCTCATCTTATCACCTACTCTCTGCTCTCCCTGCCATCAGCAGGTATCCCATAGAGTCCAAGCTATAGGAATCAGAATATGGAAGGAAGTCATTTCTGATGGGGCTTTGAGGAGGTGGCAGAACTTTCTTTCCATGGCAGAAACAGAGGTGGTGGCTGAGTGTGCTCAGGGTTTGGGTCCCTGCAGGGAGTCATCAGGGCACTTTTTTTCATACTCAGGTTACTTAGGGGGTCTTGAAGTGGTCTTACGGATGAGCCCATCAGCTCCCCTTTCTTTTTCAATTCTTCATTTTTCTAGGTGGCAAACAACACCCCTTTTGTTGGCCTCAACTTTCCATGTTTTTTCCTTCCTCTCAGTGGTAGTCCGACACAAAGCAAATATACAGCCTCATGGATTTGTCTTTGTCATCAAGTTGCACTGTGACTTTGAGCAGATCTTTCTGCTCAAAGCTGCACGTAAGCACTCTGAAAATAAATGAGCTCATTCATGGTGTAGAACCATGGGGGAACTATGTGGGTAACAAATAACAGATGTGGCAAGCTGAGCACACAAGCAATCTCTAGAGCATGTCCTTAAGATTAGTCTAGGTTTCACTCGAATGCCAAAAGACTATCACATAGTTACTATATAATTTTTTTTTGAGATGGCGTTTCACTCTTGTTGCCCAGGCTGGAGTGCAATGGCATGATCTCAGCTCACTGCAACCCCCGCCTCTCTGGTTCAAGTGATTTTCCTGCCTCAGCCTCCTGAGTAGCTGGGATTACAGGTGCCTGCCACCACACCTGGCTAATTTTTATATTTTATTTCTCCTTCACTTATGAAGCTTAGTTTGGCTGGATATGAAATTTGGGGTTGAATATTCTTTTCTTTCAGGTTGTTGAATATTGGCCCCTACTCTCTTCTGGAGTTTAGAGTTTCTGCAGAGAGATCTGCTGTTAGTCTGATGGGCTCCCCTTTGTATGTGACCTGACTTTTCTCTCTGGCTGCCCTTAACATTTTTTCCTTCATTTTGACCTTGGGGAATCTGATGATTATGTGTCCTGGGATTGATCTTCTCATGGAGTATCTTAGTGGTGTTCTCATATTTCCTGAATTTGCATGTTGGCCTGTCCTGCTAGACTGAGGAAGTTCTCCTGGATAATATCCTGAAGTGTGTTTTCCAGCATGTTTCTACTCTTCCTGTCTCCTTCAGGTACTCCAATCATAGGTTCAGTCCTTTTATGTAGTGCCATATTTTTTGAAGGCTTTGTCCATTCATTTGTATTCTTTTTTCTCTAATCTTGTCTGCATGCATTATTTCAGCAAGGTGGTCTTTAAACGGATATCTTTTCTTCCACTTGGTCGATTCAGCTATTGATACTTGTGTATGCTCCATGAAGTTTGCATGCTGTGTTTTTCAACTCCATCAGTTCATTTGTTTCTCTCTAAACTGGTTATTGTAGTTAGCAGCTCCTCTCACCTTTTATCAAGGTTCTTATCTTCTTTGCATTTGGTTAGAACATGCTCCTTTAGTTTGGAGGAGATTTTTTATTACCCATCTTCTGAAGCCTATTTCTGTCAATTCATCCATCTCATCCTCCATCCAGTTCTGCTTCCCTGATGGAGAGGTACTGCGATTATTTGGAGAAGCAGCAGCGCTCTGGCCTTTTGGGTTTTCAGTGGATTTTTTTGTCAATTCTTTCTCATCTTCATTAGTTTGTCTAGTTTTGATCATGGAGGCTACTGCCCCTTGTGGGGGCTTTTTCCTTTTGCATTTGAGGTTTTGGGGTACCTGTGAAAAACATGCAGGATTGTTGCATAGGTACACACATGGCAGTGTGATTTGCTGCCTTCCTCCCCATCACCTATATCTGGCATTTCTCCCCATGCTATCTCTCCCCAACTCCCTACCCCCCGCTGTCCCTCCCTTATTTCCCCCTGACAGACCCCAGTGTGTGATGCTCCCTTCCCTGTGTCCATGTGTTCTCATTGTTCAACACCCACCTATGAGTGAGAACATGCGGTGTTTGATTTTCTGTTCTTTTGTCAGTTTGCTGAGAATGATGGTTTCCAGGTTCATCCATGTCCTTACAAAGGACACAAACTCATCGTTTTTTATGGCTGCATAGTATTCCATGGTGTATATGTGCCACATTTTCCCTGTCCAGTCTAACATCAATGGGCATTTGGGTTGGTTCCAGGTCTTTGCTATTGTAAACAGTGCTGCAATGAACATTCGTGTGCATGTGTCCTTATAGTAGAACGATTTATAATCCTTTAGATATATACCCAGTAATGGGATTGCTGGGTCAAATGGAATTTCTATTTCTAGGTCCTTGAGGAATCGCCACACTGTCTTCCATAATGGTTGACCTAATTTAAACTCCCACCAACAGTGTAAAAGTGTTCCTATTTCTCCACATCCTCTCCAGCATCTGTTGTCTCCAGATTTTTTAATGATCACCATTCTAACTGGCATGAGATGGTATCTCAATGTAGTTTTGATTTGCATTTCTCTAATGACCAGCAATGATGAGCATTTTTTCACGTTTGTTGGCCACATAAATGTCTTCTTTTGAAGTGTCTGTTCCTATCCTTTGCCCCCTTTTTGATGGGGTTGTTTTTTTCTTGTAAATTTGTTTTAGTTCTTTGTAGATTCTGGATATTAGCCCTTTGTCAGATGGATAGCTTGCAAAATTTTTTTTCCCATTCTGTTGGTTGCTGGTTCACTCTAACAATTGTTTGTTTTTTGCTGTGCAGAAGCCCTTAAGTTTAATTAGATCCCATTTGTCTATTTTGGCTTCAAACCTAACAAAAACAAGCAATGGGGAAAGGATACCATGTTTAATAAATGGTGTTGGAAAAACTGGCTAGCCATGTGCAGAAAGCAGAAACTGGACCCCTTCCTGACACCTTACACTAAAACTAACTCCAGATGGATTAAAGATTAAACATAAGAGCTAACGCCATAAAAGCCATAGAAGAAAACCTAGGCACTACCATTCAGGACGTAGGCATAGGCAAGGACTTCATGACTAAAACACCAAAAGTAGGATCGGGTTTTTTAAAAAAGTCCTTTTTGCCAATGCACATATATTAATTGGAGAATTTAATCTATTTATATTTAAAGTAATTATTGATAGGTAAGGACTTACTTTTGCCACTTGTTCATTGTTTTCTGTCTGTTTTGTAGTTATCTTATTCCTCTCTTCTTCTCCTTTTCTTGTCTTCTATTGTGGTTTGATGATGTTTTATAGTAGTACGCTTTGATTCCTTTATTTATTTATTTATTGAGATGGAGTCTAGCTCTGTTGCCCAGGCTGGAGTGCAGTGGCGTGATCTTGGCTCACTGAAACCTCAGCTCACTGCAACCTCCACCTCCCAGGTTCAAGCAATTCTTCTGCCTCAGCATCCCAAATAGCTAGGATTACAGGTGCCTACCACCATGACCAGCTAATTTTGATATTTTTAGCAGAGATGGGGTTTCACTGTGTTGGCCAGGCTGGTCTAAAATTCCTAACCTCATGATCCACTCACCTCAGCCTCCCAAAGTGCTGGGATTACAAGTGTGAGCTACTGCACATGGCCTTGATTTCTTTATTTTTATCATTTGTTTAACTACTGTATGCATTCTGTGACTACCATGAAGCTTACATAAAATATCTTATAGTCATAACAGTCTATTTTAAGTTACAACAGCAACTTTGACTCATACAACAACACTTTAACTTCTTTTCCCTCAAAATTGTATGCTATTGATATCACAATTAAGACATTTTTCATATTGTGTATTCATTAAAAATTATTATAGCTACAGTTATTTTAATACTTTTGTCTTTTAACTTTTATACTAGAGTTAAAAGTGATTTATGCACCATCAAGATTGTATTAGAATATTCTAAATTTCACTATATTTTTACCTTTATAGTAAGTTTTACACTTTCATTTGTTTTCCTGTTGTCAGTCATTGCCTTTTAATTTCAACTTGAAGAACTTACTTAAATTTTCTTGTAGGTAAGTCTAGTGGTAATAAAGTCCTTCAGCTTTTGTTTGTCTGGGAAAGTATTTTTTGCTTCTTTCTTTCTGAAGGACAGCTTTGTTAAGTATCATATTCTTAGTTGATTTTTTTTCTTTCTTCACATTGAATATATCATCCTATTCTCTCATGGTCAATAAGATTTCTGCTGAGAAATTTATTGATAGTCTTAAGGAAGTTCCTTTGTAAGTTGCTTTCTCTTACTGCTTTCAAAAGTCTATTTGCCTAAATTTTGAGGATTTTATTATAATGTGTTTTAGTGAAGATCTGTTTATATTTAATCTGTTTGGAGTTGTTTGGGACTAATATATGTGAATAGTCATTCCCCTACCCAGATTTGGAAAGTCTTCTGTTTTTGTTGTTGTTGGGTTTTTTTGTTTGTTTTTTTGAGGTGAGGTCTCACTCTGTCACCCAGGTTGGAGTACAGTGCTGTGATCTTGGCTCACTGCAACCTCCACCTCCCACCTCAGCCTCCCAAGTAGTTTGGACTACAGGTCCATGCCACCACGCCCAGCTAATTTTTTGTATGTTTGGTAGAGACTGGGCTTCACCATGTTTCCAAGGCTGATCTCAAACTCCTGAACTCAGGCAATCCCCCCACTGTGGCCTCCTGAAATGCTGGGATTACAGGCATAAGCCACTGTGCCTGGCCTGTTGTTATTTCTTTAAATAGGGTTTCTTCTCCCATTCTCTTTATCTGTTCCTTCTGCAATTCCTATGGTGCATAAATTGTCTCACTTGATAGTGTCCTATAAGTTCCACAGGATTTTTTCACCTTTTTTTAATTATTATTTTTTCTTTTTTTCTCTGATTCTGTAATTTCAAATAACTTGTCTTCAGGCTTGCTAATTCTTCTGCTTGATTAAGTTTACTGTTGAAATCTTCTATTGCATTTTTTTTGGCTCAATCATTGTGCTCTTTAGCTTCAGAATTTGTTTGGTTCTTATATATGTTTTCTATCTCTTCACTAAAATTTTCACTTTGTTAATGTGTTAGTTTCCTAATTTCATTTAGTTGTCTATCTGTGTTCTTTCATAGCTCACTGAGCTTCTTCAAGATTATCATTTTTGAATTCTCATGGTGATTTTTAAATCTATGAGCTGTCTGGCAGTTCATAGATTTCCATTTCTTTGGGGAGATTTGTTGGTGCCTTATTTTTTTCCTTTGGGTGTATCATGTTTCCCCAATTATTCATGATTTTTGGGCCCTTTGTATAAATGTCTGAACATCTGAATAAGTAGAAACCTTTTTCAGTCTTTGCAGACTGGCTTTTATAGAGAATGCCCTTCATCAGTCCACCCATCTAGAAATTTTATGTGACCCAGCTGCCAGGGCCCTTGGGTAGGCTTAATGCTGGAGTCCTCAGGTGAGCTAGGCTGATGTGTGGGTCAGTGGGTATGTGGGGCCTGGTACCTGGGTCCACTAGGGCATGACTGGAGTTTGGATACATATGGGCAACACTGGAAGGTCTCCAAAGGCCAGCATGGAGCCTGGAGCCTCTGAGCCTGACTTGGTGGTGGCATAGGCCTTCAGTCTGAGCCCACAGGAATGAGACTGAAGCCTGGGTCCCAGGGGACCAGCCTGGAACCTGAGTCTATAGGTACTAGTCTAGAATCTGGGACCATAAGGGCTGGCGTGGCACTGGGGTGTACCTGGTGCCTGGGTATAAAGGAGCAGGTCTGGAGCCTGGTTCCATGGGCAGTGATCTGGCACTGGACAGTCCTGGAACTTGGGTTTGCAAGAACTAGCCTGGAGTTTAGATCTGCAGGGGTCAAACTTTACCTTGGGCCCAGGGAAGTTGGCCTGGTACTGAGGTCCATGGCAAAGTCAAGTGCTCCTTTCATTCTCCTTCCCTCATGTGAAGGATATCTCCTCATACTGTGCTGCACAGGCTTGGGTAAGGGGTGACATGAGTAATATGAAACTGTCCTTTCTACCCTCTTCAATGTGTCTTTTCTTAATTCTGCACTCCACCCAAGTGCTATAATCTCTGATTTGGATTCTTTAGCTTTTAAGAAGGTATCTTCATGTGTGGATGGTTGTTCAATGGATGTCTGTGAGAAGATGAGTGCTGGAAGCTCCTATTCTGCCATCTTGCTGATGTCATTTTCCCACATGCGTAGCTTTTTACATTCTCAAAACTCATATCAATCCTTAAAAGTTGTTATTTCTATGAACACCTTACAGATACAGAAACTAATGCACTTTAGTGACTTCCTCAAGATGTTTCAGGTTATTAACATGTAGCAGAACCAGGGCTTGAACTTAGATCTTCAGACTCTGAGTCCAGGACTCTTGGTACTGTCTCACAGCTGGGCCATTTTTGACATAGAACTAAATGCATAAGGGAGTATCTAAAGACGAGTAATCAGAATTGGGTAAAATCGATCAAATATTTCTTAGAGGAGGAGCTTTTGAGCCAAATCTTAAGCATGGCTGCATGTGGGTTGACATCCAAGAAGGGCAGGAAGCCTAAGCATCAGGAGTAGTTGGAGCAGAGACACAGATGAGCATCTACCAAGTGAAATGCAGGAAAAAACAAACAGATTAGGTACCTAGAGGCAAGAGTAAGGTTAAGGAGTAACTGAAGATTGTTTAGAAGAGCAGTGCTGGTTGCTTTCTTATTCCTATTCCTATTCTTTCTATCCTATTCCTCTGGAAATGTCTTAGACGTCTCCCTTATTTAGTCACCTTTAATGAGGCGTTTCCCGCTCCTCTCAATCAAGTGCTTCTCAACCCTTGCTGCTACTTTATCATCTGGAGAGTTCTGAAACACTGGAGCTTGGGTTCTATTCCTAGAGATTCTAATTTTATAGGTCAGTGGTGTGACCTTGGTAATCTGGATTTTTAAAAGTTCCCCAGGTGGTTCTAACATACAGATAAAGGTAAGAACCACTGACCTACACACTTCCTCTGGTCAATCTCATCTGCTCATCACCTTCCTCCTAATGGCTTCCAAATCTGTTATCTCCAGCCCAGATTTCTCTCCTCAGTTTCAGATCTAGATCTCCTACTACCTCCTGTATCCCTTTACCTAAGTGTCTCACAAGCATCTTAAACTCAATATGCTCAAAATTGAACACCTCCTTCTATATCCTTCTACCTGTAAACAATCCTACTGTCTTCTAAGCTGTTCAAGCCAAAAACCCAGACCTCCCCAATTCTTTCCTCTTTCTTACCTTCTATATCCAGTATGTCAGCAATCCCTATGGGTTTCTATTTCTTAAGGTTTTCCAATTCAAATTATTTTTTTTCTCAGCCCAACTGCAACTGTCCAACGGTTCAACCCTCCATTTCTCATCTATGTTACTAAAAATGGATTCCTAAGTGACTTCACTGTATTCTATCTTGCCCTCCATAGACCCATTCTCAATGCTACTGCCACAGAGACCCTTCTAAAATGCAAATCTGATTATGTCATCATCTCTTGCCTAATATCCTATAATTCTTCTCCATAGCCTGTGGGATAAAATCTACATTCTTTACCTTTGGTCACAAAGTCCTTCATGATCTCCCCTGCTTAGTTCTCCCGACTTCAGCTCTCAGCCCATTCTACCTTACACCCTATACCCAACTTGTCCTACAGGATTTGTTACAAACACCACCTTCTTTAAGCTACCTTCCTTGAGTCCACCATATGGGTGAGGTGTCCTTTCAGTGAGCTCCCATAATGCCCTCTATCATAGCCTTTATTATCCTGGATTAAAATAATGGGTTGACCTGGATGACTCCCTGACCACACTGTAATCTCCTCAAAGGCTAGGATCATATATTATTCCTCTTTATATATCTGATTTTTTGCATATGACAAGTGCTTAATTAAGGCTTGTTGAACAAATGAATGAATGAATGATGGCTGAGGAAGGCCAGCTGTTAAAGAAAGTTTACAACTGATTGACAATTGTACATTTAGCAATAGAAGTCCACTGTAAGCTTCTTTACTGGAAGAATGACATAAATGAAAATACTAATTGAGGAAGAATGATTTGATAATGGAGTATATGGTATAGATTTGTCACTACATAAGGGACATTGTATAAATACTAAACTTCATGAGCATCAGTAGAAGAGAGGGCTCATTTAAAAGAATTGGAATATCATTGTCTGTGGTGCCTACTTCATACAGTGTTGCAGACATAAAATAAAATAAAATAAAATTTTTGAAAATTTTCTGAATACATGAATCACTATACAAATGTAATAAATTTTAATTATGCAAATAAGACATGTAGCCACCAAAGAATTTTTAGTAAAACCCAAAGCAGCAGGGTATAGTGAAAAAGAGCATGGGTCAAATGACAGCTCCACTCCTTCATTGTCATGTAATTTTCAGCAGATCTTTGGCCTTTCTATGCCTCAGTGTCTTCATCTGCCAAATATGAATACTACACTCATAGGTTTATGATGTTGTTTTTGTGTCTTGTATATAGCATGACAAATGAGAGGCATTCAATAAATTATAGTTTTCCTTCCATCTTGAGCAACCACTCTATACTTTTTCTTATGAGATATTATCCCAAGCCTCTGACACAGAGACCAGAGCCCAAAGATATTGGGGTAAGTAAAAGAGTTGTACCTACTGAAACTTGTAGTAGTACTTAAGTAGAAAGAGAGGTGGGAAACTCTTGGCAACTAAGTGAGAGCCACAAGGAGATAATGGGGTAAATGGTGCTTTAGATAAATGAATTACATCAAAGATTAACAATGGTTGGGAGAGGGCAACAAACAACTTTGGAACCTGATTTCCAAGCAGGCAGATCCATGGGAAGAAATGGACGAAAAGGCATGAGGTCAGGAGGGAAGAATCTCTCACTCACATCCCTCCTTCTCTCTTATGCTTATGAGTCACCCTGTGGCCTGAGGCAAGTCCTTCCAACCTCCACCTCCATCTGATGCTCTGAAAATGGGCATTGTGATAACATAAGCACAGTCGAAAATTAAATGGCTTGTTTTCCTGACAGTGCAAAGCTGCTGAGATGTCAGATCCTAATGGTCTGAGATAAAAAAATATCCTAAGATGCCAGTCCTGGAGTTCCTGGGCACATGGAAAGAAAAGGCCAATGGAAGAACAAATCTCCAGCAACATTCTTGAATTTCAGCAAGTGGGTGTTTACTAAAGTTTAATGATGAGACATTGTCCCAAATCCTAAGATGTAGTAGGAAAAAGATTTAATGTAGAAATGTAGAAGAATCAGACTGAATACCCAGAGTAACAGAAGCTGATTATCAATTGACAGATAATGGAAGGAGCACAAAACTCACAGCATTCACAGTGGTTTCAAGGAAGGCAATGTTCCACACGAAGATTTGTGAAAGCAAAAAGACTCTACCAATTACACACATAGGGGTCTCTTCTTGACCTCACCTCTCTCTTCATGGATCTGTTCCTAGGAATCTGCGTTTAGAGACTAAAGAAAGAAAAACATGAAGAAACTTAACATTTCTCTTCTTGCTCTTTTTCCTATAAATTCAAAAGTACCTTAGTTCAGTCCTCTATCAGTTTATGGTCGCATTCCTTCTAGCACACTCCACTCTCCATCACAGAGAGGAAACAGGAGTCATTATTGTAATTTTATAGATGGACACCTGGGGCCCAAAGAGTTTAAGTGACTCATGTAAGGTCACAGAGAATACCAATTTCTCAGCTGTACCGATATCTGAGACCCCTGGGCTCTCAATTTACCACATGACCAGCTAGAATATATTTAAAAAATAACAATTGCTGAAGAAGACAAACTTTTACATTCTGATGAAATCTTGTACAAAAAGAATACACAAAGACCATTCTTATTATTTTGAATTATTGATACAAAGATTTCAAGATACTGTCCATAATATTTGTATGCTCCTAAGATCCCCATAATAACATATATCCTAATACATACCCTATAGTCAAAACTCACTTATCATGTTACAGTTGGTGTAATGGAACAGGCAAAAAGGAAAAATTCAGTTCAGAAGACATCTAGTTTATTTTCTGGCTTTGGGTACAAATTCATGTCTAAATGGTTTATGCAGTAAGGAAGATATTTCACCTGTGCTTCCTATAAGAATTTTGAAGATAGCATTTTCTCCTGTTCTAGGACTCCAAGGAACACAATGAAACCCAGGGAGGAGTCACAGAAACAAGAAAGTAGACTGCATGCTGCCTGTCTGAAGCAGGCATGTTCAGTTGCATTTCCTCAGGGGTATACTACAGAATGTCACCATCAGATGATAGATCAGGGATGGGAAGGAGAGAGACAGTCAGTGGTCCACAAGTTTCAGAAACTCTTTATCTATAGACCCGCTTTGGAAACTCACCACATACATCCTATACATGCATAATAAATAAATAAATAACTTGTTTCAATTTCCTTAATCCCAAGTTCACAAATTTAGTTAAAACTAGTGTCTGAAGTATCTGAATGCCTAGAAAGATCCCATGAAACTAGTGTCTTAACTAGAAGACTATGACGTTTAAGACATTATCATGATACTACCTCCAAGCAAAAGGGAGTTACCTTGAGCTCCTCCAATGGTGTCTAATGAGTATTATCAGAACCACCCACCACCTGGGCCCTTCTCTAAATACCTGAACCTTGGAATCACTTGTTCAGGACCAATTCCTTCCTTTGGAGAGTAGAGGAAAAGATGGTATATTAAAAAGGGAGAACTCAGAAGAGAGAGAGGAATGACAGAACTCTTCTACTTTTGATTCATCAAATTCACATTGGAAGACAAAACACAAATTTCAAACCACAAAATCTACCACCTTCCAGATCTATAAGGTACTATTTCATTAGTTCTAAATCTCCATGGCTCCTATATCAATTAATTGATTGACCCAAAGGAGTAGACCTCATTTGGCCAATCCAGCAAGTTAGAACCCAATCTCAGCCGCTGGGTGACCTCTGACAGGCAACTTAACCTCAGAGTGGCCCCATTTACACATCTGAAAGCAGAGGAGGTAGCCGTTCTGTCAGGCTGGGCTGGATAGGGAACAGCTAATAAAAAGAAGATCATAAAACCCTTGGCAATAGAATCAGTGTCCTGTAAAAACTTAATAATTATAATTAAGCTATAGCTAGAAGTCTGCAAGGTCCACACATGACAGTCAGCAGTCACTGTGCTGGTATCTGATAAGAAGACACCCTCTGCTCTGGTGTCATCAGCTGCACAAACTGGTCTTGGCTGTGTCTGGTTTCTTCACACAAAGTTGTCAGAGGAAAAATATTGCTGCAGTCAAGTTGTCTTGATCTAATCATCACCATGTTTCATTAGAGATAAAATCCTGCCAGCCTTCTAAAGATCAGAAATCTCTGTTCCCTGTGGCTGGGACGACCTCTTTCATGAAACTGGCACTTGCTGCAGAGGCCGCCTCACTGTAGAGCATAGGTTTGTTCTCACTAAATCATAAGGGGCAAAAGCACTCACCAAACTACAAAAGACAACATCTTTTAACTGGTACTTTCCATAGCAAATTATTATTATCTCCATGCAGGCAGCAAGGAATTAAAAGCAGTAGTATTGAATAATGGTAGAGTAAGTTTTAGAGGCTAAAAGATCTGAATTCAAATTCCAGCTCTTCCACTTGCCACCTTAATTGACTTTAGGTCAGTTACTTAGAATCACAAAGACTAAGTTTCTCCATCTACAAAATGAAACTATTCATGCTTACTACACAGGATTGGTGTAAGAATTAAATAACAGAGACAATAGTTACTGTTGTTTCTGGCTTATAGCGATTGATGATGATAACGACGATCATGACAAAAAATAGAGTCCTTATCACCATGCCTCATAGGCCAGAACTTCCCCCACTAAACTAGAGATGCAGGGTAGAGCTATATTTGGCGATATTTAGTTCTCAGAACCTGAACCAATGCCCATTAAATTTGATTAGACTGAAGTGATCATATAACACTCAGTGCAGAAGACCAAGATGAAATGTGTCAGATGCTTGGATTTAGAAAGGTGAGGTCTCTTTGCTCCTCACTCCCACCCAGACAGAGAAGGCAGCACCATGGCAGCACCCCCGCCCACACCTCCACTGCAGCCTATTGCCCACCTCATCTTTGACATGGATGGCCTTCTTCTGGATACTGAATGGCTATATTCAGTGGTGTTTCAAGAAATATCTGATCACTATGAAAAATAATACAGCTGGGATGTAAAGTCCCTGGTTATGAGTAAGCAGGCATTAGAGGCAACACAGATTATAACACACATCTTGCAGCTCCTGATGTCCAAAGAGGAGTTGGTAGAAGAAAGCCAAATGAAGTTAAAGAAAGTGTCCCCCACAGCTGTGCTCACGCTGGGGTCTGAGAAACTCATCGTCCACCTGCAGACACACAGCATCCCCTTTGCCGTGGCCACCAGCTCAGGGTCTGCCTCACTGGAGATGAAGGTGAGCCGACAGAAGGAGTTCTTCAGCTTGTTTTCTCACATCATGCTTGGAGATGACCTCGAAGTGCAGCACAGCAAGCCAGACCCCAACACCCTCCTAGTTGTGCCAAGAGGTTCTCTGTCCTCCTGTGGAGAAGTACCTTGTCTTTGAAGATGCTCCCAATGAGGTAGAGGTGGCCCTGGCAGCCCGGATGCAGGTGGTGATGGTTCCAAACAGAAACTTGAGCTGAGACTTGAGAAAAAAGGCCATCCTTGTGCTGAACTCCCTGCAGGATTTCCAGCCCGAGCTGTTTGCTCTCCTATGAGCGAGAGAGAGGGACGTCCCCAGCCCATTCTCATGGTCCACACTGTTGGGGGAAAGGCAAAGGAAACCAACAGCTCCCAAATCCCAACCTGCACAGCGATTTCAGCCTTTACCTAAGGTTTGCCTTTCCATCCTGTGTGGGTTTGCCCCACTCCAAAGTGTTGATGAAGTGTGGCTTGACAGTTGAGAGAAACTCAGTAGAGACGAAAACGAAGCCCAGAACAAAGATCAAACTTGAATTACCATCTCAAAAACCAAGGTGATGGAGTCTGTCATAAAGTGGATGTACATGCAAATATCTACCTATATATATATCAGTATGTTAATACACATACAGGCATTATTACATGTATATGTATGTAGATATATGCATATCTGTACAAGTAAGATATATACTTTTCCAAGACAAATTGGAAGATCATTTCTCTTTTATTCTAGTTTTACTGAAACCCCAGCTGGAAAATGTAAACTATGCATGCATATAAGTATATGGTTCATGTGTACATATGTATGTATTATACATATATTTATATGGATCATCTGTGTCACTCTCCTCAGGGTTGATGTCAACATGCAATAGCAATTGATAAAGTGAGATGGCTGGTTTGCAATCTGAGTGGGAAAGTCGTGTTTTTAATGAGCACCAAGAAATACTTCTTTTTATGAGCTAACATTAAAATTATTTTTGTGACCTCAGAATATCTCTGGATCTTTATTCATTGACTGACTCTGAGCCACATCATCTATAGTTTGTTGTTAGTGTGAACACAACTATAGCATTTACATCCTTATCCACATCGGAGAATGTTTTCTACCTCAGGATAACCATTTGCCTCATTGAAGAACACTGATGGCCTACACTTGTTGGATAGAAATAGCATTTGATTTCAGAATGTATGCTTAGTGAGACTGAGTGCCCGGGAACACTTTTGGAATAATTTATCAGACATTGCACTCCTGTGATTAATGACTTTTATAGATTTACTCAGTCTTTAGAATTTGTCTAAGATTTGTCAGAGAAAAATGCTGATAGCCATGGAAATAGGGAATGAAGGAATGCAGCACAGCTGTGGCTCAGCCCCTCCCCGTGACCTCTGCTCTTTGCATCTTTGAGCTACTCTTCAACTCTAGGAGTTGCAGACAAACCATAGGAATGCGTGTGTGTGTCTGGTGGAGTGACTGTGGATGACAGGCCCTGGCTATTGATTGATTGTGCGTCAATTTAGCAAATTCATTTTCTCATTCTTTTTTTTTTTTTTTTTCTGAAATGGAGTCTTGCTCTGTCACCCAGCCTGGAGTGTAGCAGCATGATCTTGGCTCACCGCAACCTCTGCCTCCCATGTTCATGCAATTCTCCTGTCTCAGCCTCCCAAGTAGCTGGGACTACAGGCATGCACTACCATGCCCAGCTAATTTTTGTATTTTTAGTAGAGACAGGGTTTCACCATGTTAGCCAGGCTAGTCTCAAACTTCTGACCTCAAGTGATCCACCCGCCTGGGTCTTGCAAAGTGCTGAGATTACAGGCATGAGCCACTGCGTCCAGCCCATTTTCTCATTCCTGATGACCTCTATACATGTCTGCGCTTTGAATTCTCCTTCAAACCAGTTGTAATGTCTTAGGGTTTCCCTCACAAATTGAATTAGTTTAATAAAATTTTTTGACACATGTTTAAAAAAAGAAAGAAAGAAAAAAGAAAAGATGAGGTCTCTTTCATGAGCCATTGAATACATATGGGCAAAACCAGTTCACTTTCCCTCTCCTAGGCTGACGTCAGAGGCAGTTTCCTCACTGAGGCAAATTCTGCTTATTCAAAGCCTTATTTGAATAATAATAGCAGAGGAAGTTCAGACTGGCTCAGGTGATACTCTTGAATTGCTTTTAAGATACAGATATGAAGCCAGCCCCATGGCAAAATCATTTCTCCAACCTCTATTTTTAATCTCTAAAGAACAGGACTGATTAGGCCAGTGTAGGAAGAACTAGAATATTAATTTTAATATTAATATCCTATTTACTACTAATAGACTGTTCTTGCCCTCCTCATTCTCACTCCCACCTGTTGTGTCCCATTAATCTAACCAATCATGCAGGACTTTCAGAAAGATTTTTAAAAATAAAATTGTACTCTCTCTCTATCTTATGGTTTATTGCTACTTCTCTCAAGTGAACCCTTTCTACTCCACCTTTTCTTTCCAATCTCCCTATCAAAAAGTGACTTCTTCTAAACTCTTACAGGGCTACTTTCTAGTCATGGCATTTGCATATGGTCTTGAGTATGATGGATAAATGCAATTCATTCATTCGTTCAATCAACAAATATTTCCTGAGTGCATGCTTTCTGCCTTTGGGAATATAACAGCAAACAAAACTGAAGTGGAACCTGCTTTCATGGAACCTGCATCTTACTGTATTCAATTCCTTCCTTCCTGAGTGGATGGATGCTTGAAATCAACTTTCTCTTCTGCAAGGTCGACCCTTGAAAGGATCAAGGCAACATGGCCCTTTGCCAAAGAGTGATAAAGTCTCCACTATGGTCTAATTGTTAAACTATCTTTTTCTCAAAATATGCTTTGCCATGCCTACTCCCCATCTTTCCTCACACTGCCTGGAATGCCTCCCTTCCACTTTGCCTGCCTGAAATTCACTCACCCTATCCAGAACAACTCCCTTCTCCTCCCTGAAGCCTTCCTACACCACTTTACCCAGCAGTGGTCTCTCCTTTAACTTGTAGAGCACTCATGGATTATAACTGAACTTCACAACTATATTATACTTTCTGAATGCCTCAAATTGTTTTCTTCCAGTGCTCTCCAGTTTTTCACCTTCCATTTATCAGGTTCTTAATGGAAGTTTTTGATTAGCCAAGTAGCAAGACACTATGAACATTCATGGAACAGATGAGGATAAATTATCTAGAATGATGAAATCAGTATCTAGGGCTTGTATTCAGAGACTTTCAAAGAGTTTTACATCTTGAAGAACACAACAAAGGAGACTCTAAAAACTGATTTTGAAATGTTGGCCCTGAAAGTAGGGATTACATTTCTATTAGAATAACTGAATTTTGGTCTTATGAGAAGTTGTAATTATTCCCCATTTGTAATATCTATAGGATGTGGTTCACTTCAAAGATCATGTTTGTGCTCCTAAAAGTATTTGTTTTTTATAATTTAGGAAATACTCTCAAAGATCTGGTTGGAGATGAGATATTAGTGATTACCCTTTGCCCAGAGCTAACAATGAGTCCCCTGAGAGTCCACAGCCAGGCTGGGCTTGTTCAGATACTCAGAGAAGCAGCACCCACAGCACTCTTCATCTGCAGATAAGGAAGAGCCTCAGAAAAAAATCTGCAAAGTTCTAATCATACATCTGACAAAATAACCAAAAGGCTAACACAAACGCTTACTGCACAACCACTTTAGTGACTATTAAGGTTTTTTAAGGGCCATTTAACTTTATCACACTTACAAAAATTTTATTAAAAATGTGTTAAGTGCTGAATGTCCTGCTAAGTACAATATAAACTAAGTAGATAAAATACATTCTTGTCTTCTCTTTGTTTCATCTCCTTTCTCTTGAAATCAAACTTTTATTTTAAAATATTCTATGTATTTAATTTGTAATAGGTGATATATTCACATGGTTTAAATATTAACACATATAAGAAAGTATAGAGTAAAAAGGCACTTCCCCACCCTTCTCCCTACAGGTAACCACTGTTGTTAGGTTTATTTGTTTGTTTGTTTCTAATTCTTACCAAAAATTAGCATGTACAAGAAAATACCAATATATAGTCTTATTTTTGGAATTAAACTTTTCTTACCATAACATATCCTATTCCAAATCATTGGGAGGTAGGGTGGAATGCCTCCTGCTACTGTAAACAATGCTTATGGTAGAGCAAAGGGCTCAATAAATGCTTATGGACCAAAAGAGACTCACTGAGAGAAGAACCAAAAAGGACATAGCCTGTCTTCTGCTTCTTCACCAATACTATGAACTCAATCAGCTCCTCAGTTGAGGCAAAGGCACACAGACCGTGACTGGTTCCCCTGAGGTCTCTTCATCCCTATCCTATTTCTCTACCTGAGATTTAAATGGTTTTGAGAGAGATGGGAAAAGAGAAATTTAAAAGGAGAAGCGAAGAGGAAATGAGGAAAGGAAAGAAACCGAAAGAAAGATGCTGAGGGGGAAAGGGAAGGTGGAGCTCCGGAGAAGCATGCAGTGCTCTGAGAGGAGGGAGCAGAAGGAAGGTCACCAAACACTCAACACTGCCACCCACCCTCCTGCCTTGTTCCCACTGCCATCCTTACTTCCAGGACAGAGTAGGATTCATGGTGCTGAAACACCCAGTATTAGGACTCCATAATTATATCATGACACGAAGTAGTCACAGGATGTTTGGGCCTGGAGAAAACATTTCACTCTAGATGGACACATGCCTGCCTGTGCTCTTTTTCACATTTGGGAGGCCATGACCTTTATTCCCACACCCAAAGTATCTATTATGTGTGAAGCCTCAGTTCCAAACTTTTTATGGTATACCTTTTTGTCAGAAGCAAAATGTTTCTCAAAAACATTTTTTTTTTCAGTTCTTCACATACAAATCCTCTTATCCCAAAAAGTGGCTTACAATTTCTATTAGAAGCACATCTAAGTCCAAGAAGAATCTGGAATGTCACGCAGCACTTCTACCCTTGAGGAGCTACGGCTCTTCTTTCATACTGCAGTTGAGAACCTCTTTATAATCGGTACCATAAAGCCTCTATGGCCCAGTGAAAGATATATGCTTTCTTAATTCACAGTATTCATCAAATTACAAAAATTCATTTGTACCATTTAGTGTGTCTTCATGAAACTGGGGAGCTACTGGTTAGGATAAAATACTGTTATAGAACAGAGAATACAAATCACTTGAAATCCATAACCAGTTTAACAACAAAGACAGCCAGGAGCCCTCTGCTACTCTAGGTGACAGCAGCAGCTGGCAGACGGTAGAAATACCCTTTCTGGCAACCTTGCCCAGTCACCCTGCATGGCATGATGTAAGATAAAAGCATCTGCTGACTTTCAGGGGTATAATTACCACCAGGGTGGGGGTGTAATTAAAGTAAGCGTAATTTACCTTAAAGAAGATAAAAATTAAGAATTATTAATGACAATAATAATTAGCTCTTTTATATCTAAGAATCACAAAATGCTTTACAAGCTGTAATTATCACAGCTCCCCTCTGAGGAAGGGATTCATATCTTGCAGTTCCTCATTTAACAGTGGGATGAAGCAATGGACATCAGGGAAGGCAGAAGGGGGTGGAGTACTGTCTCCTCTGTCATCTGTCCTGTAAGTGGTGAAACTAGAAAGAGGCCCCAGAAGTGCTGACTCTTATTAAGGTGAGTACCCTCATCCCCAAGCCATCACGCAAACAGCTGGTTCATCCCAGGATCAAGTGATTCATCTCATTCTAACCTGTTGGCCATTTAAACTGCCACAATGCAATAAAATTATATCATATCAGCAAGCATTTTTAAAAATGTCTATTAGGAATAAACGATACAGGACTACCTTCAAAAAACTTAAAACCTAATTGAGAAGACAAAACAAGCACCCATTAAACTAGAGAAGAATATAAAAGTTACACATTAACTAGTACTAAATTGTATGGTGCTGACCATGTATGCTATAGGGAAAAATTTTTTAATTTAAAGATCATTCCATGTAAAGGTCAAAGAAGGTTTTGAAGAGGAGACTGAACTTCTCTGGGGCCTGAAAGAAACTATACTAGGTTTTAGATTGACAGAGGTGAGATCCAAGAGATGGGTCAACGAATACAAAGAAATGATAGAAAAACCTGAAAGATTTAACACATAGCTTTTTAAAGAAGTCTTCGATGGAGAGCTGTTTGAAGCATCTTACATTTTTTCAAAGCCATGTCGAATTACCCTTCTTTGAAGATTTTCTCAGAATGTCAACATCATAGTTCATACTGGGTTCTGGAGAAGTCCATTAGGTTAAAGATGACAATAGAAACTTCTCTGCTTTATCTAAATCTTCACTCTGGAAATTATCCGGTTGAGCTAAGTCAGGGTCTGGGCCACATAAATATCACAGAATATCAAATCTATCTCTTCTTTTCTGGCTTCTAACAGGAGAAAATAGGAGATGAGCCCTTGAATGAGATAAAGACTAGGAAAATCTAATACTCTTAGTTTTTCATGTGTTTATTAATCCAGGAGAGCCCCACCCCCAAAGATTTCAAAAGTGACAGGGGCTTCATATTAATATAATATTAAAGCATCTAAGTAATATAAATTTTATTTTCTCTTTTTAATTCCTTTGTAATAAAGAGCTCAAGTCTCAACACCAAAAACCAGGATAATACTATAGCTACACTATAGATATGCTCCGATAAAGAAGGGCATTCGTGTAGAAATGGAGCAGGGAGACCTGGGTCATTCCCAGGCCAGTCAGCAATATTCTCTGACCTTTCAGTGCCTCAGTCTCCAGTCTTAAAAAAGAGTGATATTGGAGCTTTTAGTCTATAAAAAATAAGGAGATCTCTCAGATTGTAACAATATTTTTATTTTTTGATGGTCCACAGTAAAGGAACATTACTACATTTCAAGAATTCTCGGTTGGTCTCATCTAAAAATAGACTGAACCAATTGGTTAGGATTTGATAATTTTCTACATTCGTTAGCCTTTACCAACCTTTCAAAAAACTAGAAGGCCATGGAAACTATTTCCCTGTCCAAACTTTATGTCACTGACTCCTTTTAAAATGATATTCTTAAATAATGACAGTGTATAAACTAAAAGAATATTATGTAGCAATGAAGATATTTCACTAGGAGAATTTCAAACTTGATTTTGGATTTAGCATCTTAATCTACTTTACTTTCTGATGATGGACCAAGACCAGGAATGGAGGCCAATTTTCTTAGGTTAATGCAGGTTTTTAAATGTTTTCCCTTATGCTGAACTAACTTTTAATAAGAGTGGGCAGGAGAACCATCACTGAATTTTAAAATCTAGCTTCATTCAGAGAGGAGGAAGAGCTTTTCTGTTATAATGAATGCAATTTGGGGTATTTTCCAAGGCTGTTCAAAAGCATGTGGGTGGGGGGAATTGCCATTCTAATTATAATTTTGGAATAGTTAATGCTACTTTTCTCTTTATTTTCATGGAACCTAACAATTTCCAGTTCTCTTTTGGGTTTATTCCCTATAGAAAAATAATGAGGTTTCCCAATACATCACACACTGGAGGATACAAACAAACGCAGACCTAAGGCAGGCCTTGCCCAGGTTATTCCTTGAAGAACACCTAGGATTGCAGTGTGGTCAGTGCTTATGATGGTCTTATCTTAGAATCCAAAGAGTAAGAGATCTGCATAAAACCCTAGACTTCAGTGCTGAGGCCTTTAAGAGGCAGAAATGAGCCGTGCTGATAATTGTCTTACCATTCCCTGTCACTTCTACCTCCTCTTAACCCCACATCTGGGATGGCAGCAAGTGAGGGGGCATATAGAGTTGAATTCCATTATAATTTGGACCAATCTGCACATAAAGAAATAGCCACCAAGAATTAGATTCCAAATTTTCACTCATGCCATGGAAGGACCCTACAGTTCCCTCAAAATTCAGAAAACCAGTACTTGCCTCTGTTGGACAAAGGAGGAAACAAAAGTTCAGAGAAGCCATTGAATCATCTAATAGTCTTCACAAACCTTACATATCAGACTATAGTCAAAGTTTCATATAGTCTGAAATGTAAGGATGGAAGTCACTGACAACCATGAATAAAATCCAATTCTTTACAATAAAACAGCACTGAAATTTGCAAATGATCAACCAAATTGAGAAAGCCCTGATGGATATAATGGGCTAGAATAACCAATTACCTCAACGTGCTTCTAGGAGAAGCAGACTCAAGTGTTTAGGTGTCATAATCATTAGTAACTGAGGCTAAGTAGGATGATTATATCTACAATAATGCATTACACCAGCTCTTTTTCCCCAGGGGCATCAATATGCTAATGAGAAAACGAATGAACAAACTTCATTTAAGTTTAATATCTCTAAGAATGAAATTTCACAGATTTCAAGTTTTCTTATGAATGATTTAATAAAAATATATTTCTAAGGTGCCCTCCCAAACTGTTTACTGAGGAGAGAGTCCCCAGTCTGTAAGAAAACCCTCATAAGACCCAGGAATACAAATGTAAAAATTTTTCCCACCTGCATTTTTAGAGAAGAAACTAACCAATTCTTTGCATCTCTTTCATTGCCCTAGAATTGAAGCAATTGCTTCTGGCGGGGCTTATGAGCAGCTCACCATGGACTGTCACATCCCATAGAGAAATGAATTGGTTTTCATCAGTTTATTTCAAAGTTTCTGCTTAATCCCAAACTAGAGTTTGTATCTTTTATAAAGCAAATGGCTTAGGGGTCACTCCTTTGTAATGAAGTAATAAGCAATTAAGGTTCTAAAGATTTAATACCTTTGTTTTATTGTTTAATTTAGTTTTAACAATTAAAGAAAATTGGAGATTCTGCCAAATATTTTACCCTCTTATGTTAGGTGGGGCCAGTACTCTGATTGTCAGGAAGCAAGGTCTGTGAACCTTGTGCCAAAGAGCTACGTGAGCAAATAGTGAGATAAACAAGCCATTTGTGGAGATAGAGGTGGAGCTGGGCTTGTTAGGAATGAATCAGGCCATCCCACAGAGTGGGCGTCTCCTTCCCAAGTTGCTCTCCAGGGCACAATTAAAACCCCTATAAAAGGCCCAGCTCCCAGTTACCCAGTACACTTGCCCGTGGTGTCAGTGAGCACTGGACTTCTTCCTCTGGTGAAGTGGGTAAGTCCCATTCTGTGGGATTATGGTCTTCTTTATGATTCTCCATTTGTATAGCTATTTCAGATGTTGGGGTATGAGGGGAGGTTCTATGTACCAGAAGGTATCAGTATCTTACAACGATAAATAAACTTTTACTAATTCTTTTCCATCTTCTTATGGTTGGAGCCATCACTTGAACTGAAACATAACCCTTCTGCCTGAGCTCTGAACTCTATACTTTTGCACATCAAAGATGATCATGTGTGGCTCTGATAGGATTCATCTTCCTGAAAACTTCCATTTCAAAAGTTTGCCAATCCTCTGTTCTCTTTTACATTGGTTCTACCTAATATGAGCCATCTTCATACAGTCACAGCATCTAAGATATTGGAGTTGAGAAGCAGATAAAGAAGTTAGCTAGATGAACCACTTCACATACCCTGCCAGCAATGCCATCCATGTATTCTTATAACATTGACCTACTGCTGGCTAATGTTTTCTAAAAAGCCAAGATTCCAAGAAAACCAATATCATTCACAGTTTTCTGGATTGTTTGGTTCAGAAAGGACCTCTCAGAAGCTTTCAATACTTCAATATCTGAATATCTGTATTATATCTGAGTTGGAGCAGGTAACATACACTCTCTGTTTTCTGCGTGTGTGTATCTGAATGTTACCATCTTTTGACTAGGAAGAAGTACTATTTAATCTTAAAATTGCTGACTTATGAATTATATTCTATAAGAGTTCTTAAATTCCTTATGGACTGTAATGTTGGGGAACAATTCACATTCCCTTCATTGTTCTATTTTCTACCAAATGTTTTGCTGACATGGCCACTATCCACTTTAAGATACTCTCAGGTCTTCCTTCACCTTTTGGCTTTTACCTGTCCTTTTTGCTCAACTTTAAAGGAAGGTGTTTATGAGTAGAAATGTATCAAATTTTGATTTCTGCACTCCCATCTTTATTATCTGCTCTGAAATATGCTGGAGAGCTGGAGGAAACAGAGAAGAAAAGGACATAGATAATCCACATTGGGTGGACAATCAAAAGCTGACTATAGGATAGCCTGAAGATGATTCCCTGGCTTGGAATTTCTCAGGATCGCTTTTTCTCCTTCTGATACAATATTCAAAGGTTAAAATGCTCTGAAAGTTCAGGTTGAAAATACTGCTATAAATTCAAATAATTTAGGGACCTGCCTGAAATAGTGTAAATGAAGCTTTCCCAAGAGCAGAAATGAGATTTTGATTCTGGATCTTATTTTATTGTTAGGTTTACTTGAACTTGAAAGAAAGAAAAAAATGTCTCCACTTCTGAGAAGCATCTGTGACATCATTGAAATTTTCAATCAATATGTCTCACATGATTGTGATGGAGCAGCATTAACTAAGAAAGACCTGAAGAACCTCCTTGAAAGAGAATTTGGAGCTGTACTTCAGGTAAGAACTAATAAAAAAAGGAGATCTGTTGACTTGAGGCTATGAGATTTATTCTGAGGAGACCAGAGCAAGGAATGGTGGCTTTATATTCATTTTACACAACAACTCGTCTACACTACATCCTCCATTCATTTCTGAGTCAGAAGGTACTTACTTGGCATTGTAGTCTGAATAATAAAGTATTTCATGTACTTGATGGTGTGGCCATGTAAATGAGCTCTTCGTGGGACATTATCACAAAAGATGTCAAATCAAATTAGATTTGGAGAAACTTAAATTTGTTTCCAATTTCAAGACTGAGATCAGCCTGATCTCTGCTAAAACGGTGCTACCCATAAATGTTTTGTTCTGTTTTCTAATATGAAATAGAAACCAAATCAAGAGTACTGGCCACTTCAGACAGAAGTGACTACTGCAAATCTTCATTAATTTCCATTGTAGCTCTCTCAAGGATGAGTTCATTCTTACTCAATTAAAGAGAACTTGTTTATTCTTTCTTGAGGTTGAGTAGCTTTGTTAATTTTACACATAAGTTCATGACGCCCTTTTGAATCTTCCAAAAGACATTCCATTGCTCTGAATGTCTTTTGAGTGTGAGCGTAGCATAAAATATATCATGTGTGAATACAATTCTACTGCTTGTAAACAGTACATTGTAAAATTTTTGTTTTCATCATTTTTATAGAGACCACATGACCCCAAGACGGTAGATCTGATCCTGGAACTTCTGGATCGTGACTGTAATGGGCATGTCGATTTCAATGAATTCCTCCTATTCATTTTCAAAGTGGCTCAAGCTTGTTACTATGCTCTGGACCAGGCCACGGGACTAGATGAAGACAAGCGAACCCTCCGTGATGGAAAGGAGAACCTGTTACAAGATCGCAGGCAAGAAGACCAAAGGAGAGTCGAGCACCAGGGCAGACAACTGGAAGGAGAACCTGGGCAACGACGGAGGCAGAAGAGGCAGGAACGGGAGAGGGAGCTCACTGAGGGACAGGAGCAAAGGGAGAAACAGGAGCGACTTGAGCAGAGTGACAGGCAGCGCCGCGACGAGGAGCTTCCAGACGAAGAGCCACAGCGAAGGCGGGAGCTGCAGGAGCTGAGGAGGGAGCGCCGGGAGGAGGAGCAGCAGCAAAGGCGAGAGCGGCAAGAGAGAGCGCTCCAGGAGGAGGAGGAGGAGCTGCAGAAACGCGAGAGGCAAGAGCAAAGCGAGCGCCTGGAAGATGCGCCGCAGCGGCAGAGAGAGCTGCAGGGGGAAGAAGAGCGGCTGCAGAGGCGGGAGCGGCAGGAGCAAAGGGAGCGCCGGGAGGAGCAGCAGCTGCCGAGGCTCAGGCGCGAGCAGGGGGAGGACAGGCGCGAGCAGGAGCTGGCTGAGGAGGAGGCGCAGGAGCAGGTCTGGGAGCGGATTAAGAGCCGCACCCCGAAGTGGCAGTGGCAGCTAGAAAGCGAGGCCGACGCGCGGCAAAGCGAAGTGTACGGGAGGCCCCGCCGGCAGGAAGGGCAGAGGCGGCGCCGGGAGCAGGAGGAGGAGACGCGGCGCCGGGAGCGTGAGCTGCAGCGGCCGGAGGAGGAGCCCGCGCGCCGGCAGCAGCAGGGGGAGCAGTGGCGGGCGGAGGAAGACAGCCCGAGGCGCGGGCGGAGGCTGTCGGTCCGGCCCTCGTTGCGGGAGCCGCGGGAGAGGCC
Organism: Cheracebus regulus; assembly: GCA_963574635.1. NCBI lineage: Eukaryota > Metazoa > Chordata > Mammalia > Primates > Pitheciidae > Cheracebus > Cheracebus regulus. The sequence goes on along the minus strand of CAUYQU010096951.1, from coordinate 27,456 downwards.
GCTGGGGGCGGAGCAGCGCCTGCAGCGGGAACAGCGGCTCCTGCGGGAGGAGGAGGAGCAGCGTCGCGAGAGGGAGCAAGAGCTGCAGTTTCTGGAGGAGGAAGAGCAGCTCCAGGAGGAGGGGGACGGCGCCCAGGACGACCAGGAACAGCGCCGCGACCAGACATGGAGGTGGCAACTAGAAGAAGAAAGGAAGAGACGCCGCCACACGCTGTACGCCAGGCCGGCCCTACGAGAGCAGCTGAGGAAGGAAGAGCAGCTGCGGCAGGAGGAAGAGGAGCTGCTGAGGGAGGAAGAGGAGCTGCGGCAGGAGGAAGAGGAGCTGCGGCAGGAGGAGGAGCAGCGGCTGAGGGAGGAGCAGGAGAGAAGGCGCCAGGAGCGGGGGAGGCCGCGTCGGGAGGAGGAAGAGCTTCAGCGCCAGGACAGAAAGCGGCGACACCGGGATGAGGATCAGCGCCGTGATCCGAAATGGCGGTGGGAACCAGAAAAAGAAAGTGCAGTCCGTAATAACAGGGTTCACTGCAAACGTCGGGAGGATGCACAGCGCCGGCCGCTGGAAGATGCCCAGGTGCGCGCCACACAATCCCAGCGGGACCTGCAGCCCCTGCCGGAGGAGCAGCGAGGGAGAGGCCGCGAGCAAGACAGGGGGCGCTGGCAGCGGCGCGACGGGCCATTCCCCGAGGGAGAACAGCCGAAGCGAGACGAGCAAGCGGACGCCAACAGGCGCGACAGGGAGTGCCAAGAGGAAAAGCACTTGCTGAGAGCGGAAAGAGAAGAGAAGAGACTCCGTCAGGAGAGGGACGGAACATTCCTCGAGGAGGAACAGCTGCTCCAGGAAAGGGAAGAACAGCAGCTGCGCCGCCAGGAGCGCGACAGAAAATTCCGTGAGGAGGAACAGGAGCTGCGCCGCCAGGAGCGCGAACAGCAGCTGCGCCAGGAGCGCGACAGAAAATTCCTCGAGGAGGAACAGCTCCTTAAGGAGAGGGAGGAACAGCAGCTGCGCCGCCAGGAACGAGAGAGAAAATTCCTCGAGGAGGAGCAGCTGCTCCAGGAAAGGGAAGAACAGCAGCTGCGCCGCCAGGAGCGGGACAGAAAATTCCTGGAAGAGGAACAGCAGCTGCGCCGCCAGGAAAGAGAAAGAAAATTCCGTGAGGAGGAGCAGCTCCTTAAGGAGAGGGAGGAACAGCAGCTGCGCCGCCAGGAGCGCGACAGAAAATTCCTCGAGGAGGAACAGCAGCTGCGCCGCCAGGAACGGGAACAGCTGCACCAGGAGCGTGACAGAAAATTCCGCGAGGAGGAACAGCTCCGTCGGGAGACCGAGGAACTGCAGCTGCGCCGCCAGGAACTGTACGAGAGCCGCACGGAACGCGACAGAAAATTCCACGACGAGGACCAGCAGCTGCGCCGCCAGGAACGGGAGAGAAAATTCCGCGAGGAGGAACAGCTCCGCCAGGAAAGGGAGGAACAGCAGCTGCGCCGCCAGGAGCGCGACAGAAAATTCCACGAGGAGGAACAGCAGCTGCGCCGCCAGGAACGGGAACAGCTGCGCCAGGAGCGTGACAGAAAATTCCGCGAGGAGGAACAGCTCCGTCAGGAGACGGAGGAACAGCAGCTGCGCCGCCAGGAGCGCGACAGAAAGTATCGCCGGGACGAAGAGCAGCTGCAGCTGGAGGAGCAGGAAGAGCTGAGGCGCCGACAGGAGCGAGACCGGAGGTACCGGGCGGAGGAGCAGTTTGCCAGGCAGGAGAAGAGTCGTCGTCAGGAACAAGAACTGTGGCAAGAAGAAGAGCAGAGACGTCGCCAGGAACGGGAAAGGAAATTCCGGGAAGAACAGCTCCGCCGCCAGCAGGAGGAAGAACAGAGGCGCCGCCAAGTCCGGGAGACCCAATCCCAAGAAGGCAAGGGCTATGGGCGGCTTCTGGAGCCCGGCGCTCGTCAGTCTGCCAACGTCCCAGTGCGCTCCAGCCCTCTCTATGAGTACATCCAAGAGCAGAGATCTCAATACCGCCCTTAAGAGATATTGCCAATATCCTGACACCTGCCAAAGCTTTGAGCACAAGAAAATGAGAAACACTGGGTACCAGGGGATAACTCAGATGTTTCAGGTTGTGGGAAAACGCTCTGATGTTAGAATGTCTTTTCTTCCAAAATCTTAAACTACTCTCATTTGATGTACTTTGTACTCCTGCTTTTTATTCTTCCTTAAATGATTCTTTACTGCAAGATGTCTTTCTTTTGCTCTTTGACGCAGATGTGGTGTGCATTTGAAAAAAAAACCATATAAATCATTTAATTTAAGGAGTTTTGTTTGAGGAACATGTTCATTTATTGCTTTCAGAAGTAACAAGAATAATAGGATGACTTGAGATTCTAAACAATGGGTCTGTTTGTTTAATGATTGACCCATCCTGCGGAAAGTGCAAATATTTTTAATGTTCAAGTTGCTATTTCTTCTTAAACCTAAATTGATCTTTGCCCCCAAACAGCTTTTCATCTTCTGTGGCATAATTAGCACAGATTCCAGGTAACTGAATTTGTATAACCCTTGAATAGTGCAGGGGGAGTGACCACTGCATAAAAACTTTATGTGAAATCAGCCTCTTACTGGAAGAAGTATCTGTTAAGGATAGGTTTAGCTTTGAAGATTTAGAATTCAAATTAGATTTTTTTACACTCAACTTCACTTACACACATAATCTCATGAAGCAAAAATGAGGTGTTTCTCAACTTCAGAGTTCAAATTTTAAAATTGTGTCTGGTGTAGTCTACAGTGTTCATTCTACTTCCCCAATTTTTGAAGAGTTTGAGAATATTACAAAACTCTGTTAATTTTAGCTTATTAGAAGGAAGCTGTTCAGAATCCCATAAACATCTGGCTTACTCTAGGGCCAATAAGAGATCACAGAGAGCATATTGGGGGTGTAAAAAGGAAAAATGTGTGAACATAGGGGCAATTTTCTAGAGGCCCTTTGGCAAGACCCATCAGCCCACAATCATTTGAGGCCTATTTATAATACCTTGGAAACATTCTTGTTGAAATAATTGGACTGTGAAAAATAATAATAAATGTTTGGCAAATAACTACTTTTGTCTGTTTTAACTCTACATCAATCATAACTCAAAATCTCATGGTCTGGAAACTAACACAAGTTCCAATCACATAAGGGCATTTTGTTACCGTTTTCTATGTCCAAATGTTAAAAAGAGGGGAGGGGATTCTTTGTTTTTCCCCAACATTTTTTTTTTTGCAGTTAGACTGAACCCCATTTCCATCTGCACACTGAGATTCTCTTCCCGAGTATTTTTATTCTTGACCCCACAGCTTTCTATACCATTTCTTGCAGCGACTCATTGGTCATGATAAATACTGGTGCTCCCAATGTTTGTTAATATTTCCTTTAGAGAAAGCAGCAGCTTCTTAGTCTCTGATGTCTGATGAGCCAATAATAGAAAATGGCTGAAACTTCAGATCAGCACTATAAAAACTGTAGATGTCCTGTTGACATCTACACACAACCCATGAGGTGACTGAGTCAGAAGGTACTTACTAGTAATCAGGCTGAAGTATCGAATTATTATCTAATAATCCAAACACCCCTGTGCTGCCTGCTGGAGTCTAACATTTAGTATCAACAGTTTATAACTAGAAATAAGTCCAAGAGGGCCCTATCAAAACAATATCATTTCTAATCTTGAGAGTCATGATGAGAAGATGCCCTAAAGTTACAGTCACTCAAAATTTTTATCAGTGGTGGAGACAAGCTAAGCTTATAGCTCCTGAGTGTCATTCTTCAACAAGCACAGCCTCTCTCTCTCTCTCACTTTAGCAAATGGCAGATGCCCACCAAACACAGAACCTTGGAATCCCCTGACATTGTCTTGGAATTTCATCTATTTCAAATGATTTCTAACTGCAAAACTAGTTTGCCCCTAAAGTATACTCTGTTTCTTACTTAAAGATCTTCAAACAAATTCTGTAAAAGCTTCACTGACTTTCCCCAAGAGCCTCTATGGGTACTCATTCAAGAGCCTCCTTATAAATGCCCAGCCTCAGGATACCTCTGAAATATACACTTCCTCAGCGACAGTACAGTTTAACAATGATGATTATGGTAAAAATAAAGCTCTGCCTGCGGACTTGTAGCACCTTACAAGAAGGTAAAGACAATTTCCAAAAAAGAAAGTATTGTTTCATCACAGTTATAATAACATGTAGCTTTTAAAAAAAGAGTGTCAGCCAGCCCATGCCCTCTACCTGTTATTTTAGCATGCTGGCAAGGGAACTGAAGGCCAAGCCTCGTGCTCCACCTGAATAATGCACATGCATGGGCAGAACCTTAAGGCTGTTGGGCAATTGCCTACTTAATTATAAACTGGGAACTCTATTAGCATCACTTAGGCTGCTGCTGGCGAATGGGATGAAGAGTTTATAGGCTGCTGCTGGCGAATGGGATGAAGAGTTTAATATGCTATGATAGAAAAGCCAGTCTCTGCGTGTTGTTGTGACCTCCCCACCCCCACAGAGGTTGAAGTCTTAACCCTCAGTACTTCAGAATGTAATAATATTTGGAGATGTGGTATTTATAGAGGTAATTAAATTAAAATGAGGTTGTTAGTTTGGGCCCTAATCCAATATGACTGGTGTCCTTACAAGATGAAATTTGGATACAGACATGGACAGAGGGAAGATGATGTGAAGTTGCAGGGAGAAGATGGCCATCAACAAGCTAAGGATATAGTCCTAGAACAGATCCTTCCCTCATGGCCCTCTGAATAAGCCAGCTCAGGTAACCTTGATCTTGGGATTTCTGGATCCCAGAACTGTGAGAAAATAAATTTCTATTGTTCGAGCTACCTAGTCTATGGTACTTTCCTATGACAGCCCTAGCAAACTAATACAATATGTTTCACTAAGGTGGCATTATGTTGCTAGGTAAGCCTATCTGTATCATGATCATCATTATCCTTTGACATTGTGCAAGCAGGTTCTGGTTCCTCAAAGATAAATTATTTTCCCATTAAATTTGCGATAGTTTATATGATAGAGTGGAAAGAATGCTACAATAAATCAAATGAATGTTGGAATTAAAATTATTTTATTTTATTATTATATTTTTGAGACAGAGTTCCACTCTTATTGCCCAGGCTGGAGTGCAATGGGGTGATCTTGGCTCACTGCAGCCTCTGCCTCCAGGGTTCAAGCAATTCTCTTGCCTTAGCCTCTTGAGTAGCTGGGTTTATTCATTTATTCAAACACCTTGGGTTTATTCATTTATTCACTCAACAAGTATTTATTGAGCTCCTGCTATATGCCAGGAATTGTTCCAGGCAATATACATATGGTGACTTGTTTCTTCACTTTACTCTCTGTATGTCCTTGTCCAAACCACTTAAGGTTTCTGGGCCTCCATTATTTTGTATTTCAAACTGTGAGGCTGAAATAGCTATCACCAAGGTTATTCTCAGGACTGAAATTAAAATTATTGGCCGGGCAGGTGGCTCACGCCTGTAATCCCAGCACTTTGGGAGGCTAGGATGGGTGGATCACCTAAGACCAGGAGTTCAAGACCAGCCTGACCAACAAGGAGAAACCCCATCTCTACTAAAAATACAAAATTATCTGGACATGGTGGCGCATGCCTGTCATCCCAGCTACTCAAGAGGCTAAGGCAAGAGAATTGCTTGAATCCTGGAGGCAGAGGCTGCAGTGAGCCAGGATCACCCCATTGCACTCCAGCCAGGGCAACAAGAGTGGAACTCTGTCTCAAAAATATAATAATAAAATAAAATAATTTTAATTTTAATTCCAACATTCAGCTTGTTCAATGGAAACTCTCAAAGAAACTCAAATAATGCCTGACCCCAACTTCTACCTTTAGCTAACAAAAAAGGAAAAAAAAATAACCGATGAAAGTGATTATCAGAGCCTAGTTCTGACTTTGAAGATCTTCCCTGTCTGCCCAATCAGCTCGGAACTTGCCTCAATTAGTTTCCCAGATTCTTTTCCAGAGCCCCTTCCTATCATCCCAGTTTTATTCACTGAAAGAAAAGACCCTAAACCTACCCCATTTTCTTTGACCCTAGTACTACCAAAGATCATTGTCCCTCTATGAACTTGACTTATACATTTAATTATTCTCTTTCTTTTCTGAGAAGAAAACTAAACTGAGTTCTAGAATTTGGTCCCACTCAAACTAAAATTTAGTAGTCATTAGTTAAGTTCTGTAAGTACTCCATCTTCTGCACTAATTGCACATTGCTAATATTTGCATTAAATCATGGTAATTATGAGTTTTTTCAGCAAGTATACTCTGTCAAAGATTATAACCTATGCAATATGTAATAAGCACTTTTCCCTTGTTAATAAAGAGCTGACAGTCACATGCAATAATCTCAAACTAACCCAAAAGATAGATTTTTGAGCCGGTTATTATATTCTGAACCCTTAAAACATCCATGGCAAGCATTCAAATAACAAAAGATTTGAAAAATCTGATTTGTCACCACTCTTCTTTAAAAAAAAAAAAATTGTGTGGCAATTTCTGCAGGATAAAATCCAAGATTTTTAGTTTCGAATTTAAGGTTCTCCCCGGTTTAGTGTCAATTCACCTTTTAAACTCTGACTCCCATGATAATTTCTAGAGCCAAGCATATGTTCAAACCGTATTAGTCTATTTGTTGTCATTATGATACCTTATGATTGTCCTTACTTCAAAGACATATTGGCATACTTTTACCTGTTTGGAGTGCTTCTCTCCTTCCTGGCTATCTGGGCAATTTCTATGCAGTTTATAAGACCTAGACTGAATCTGACCTCCTCCCTAAAATCTTTCCCTAATCACCCTGACACACAATGATCTCTCTCTTCACTGAGATTCTAAGACAACCGTCTATTATCTTCACTATTCATTAATTGGTTACAATATTTTGCCTTAGTTGGCTTTATACTTTCTTTTTTTATTTCAATAGGTTTTTGGGGAATAGTTGGTGTTTGGTTACATGCATGAGTAAGTTCTTTCGTGGTGATTTCTGAGATTTTGGTGCACCCATCACCTGAGCAGTGTACACTGCACCCAGTGTGTAGTCTTTTATCCCTCATCCATCTCCTACCCTTTCCACTGAGTCCCAAAAGTCCATTATATCATTCTTACGCCTTTGTGTCCTCATAGCTTAGCTCCCACTTATGAGTGAGAACACGTGATGTTTGGTTTTCCACTCCTAGTTACTTCACTTAGAATAATGGTCTCCAATTCCATTCAGGTTCCTACGAATGCCATTATTTTGTTCCTTTTTATGGCTGAGTAGTAGTCCATGGTATGTGTATGTGAATACGTGTGTATGTGTGTGTATAGCATTTTCTTTACCCACTTGTTGACCGATGGGCATTTGGCCTGTTCCATATTTTTGCAATTGCAAATTGTGCTGCTATAAACGTGTGTGAAAATATCTTTTTTACATAATGATGTATTTTCCTCTGGGTAGACACCCAGTAGTGAGATTGCTGAATCAAATGATAGATCTACTTTTAGTTCTTTAAGGAATCTCCACAATGTTTTCCATAGTGGTTGTACTAGTTTACATTTCCACAAACAGCATAAAAGTGTTCCCTTTTTATCACATTCAGGAGTTGGCTTTATACTTTCTTCATCTTCCCAATTAGATTGTAAATACTTTGAAAACAGAGACTATAACTTGGACATTCTTTATTTTGTACATTCTTTCTATAATAAACAATAAGCAATAGGACCAGACATGGTGGCCCATGCCTGTAATCCTAGCACTTTGGGAAGTCAAAGTTGGAGGATTTCTTGAGGCTAGGAATTCAAGACCAGCCTGGGGAACATAGTAAGATCCTGAATCCACACACACACAAAAATTCAATTAGTTGGGCATGAGGGCATGTACCCATGGTCTCAGCTACTCAGCAGGCTGAGGCAGGAGAATTACTTGATCCAAGGAGGTGGAGGCTACAGTGAACTATGATCATACCATTGCACTCCATCCTCAGTAACAGGAAAAAAATTTTTTTTAAGCAATAGAACTCTGACATTCCGAGGAAACAGGTGGACTCTCTCAATTAATATACATATTATATATTTGACTACATATAATACATATAGTCAAAAACATGGCCTAGGATTTCAAAAGTTACTAGGTACAGTGAAGCTTTCTTAACTTCTTGCTAAAATATGACTCAAGGACTCATGAGAATTAGATGCACAATGCAGACACTCAATAGATACATGTTAAATGAGTGAAACAATATATCCTTTACAGCTCTTTTCTGTTGAGGACCTCTACTGTCTATCTGTAAAATATGCATCCCTCCCTTTTGAATATTGAAGCCCTAAGTCCTTTCTTGTGTCTTGAAAATTCCTCAACCTTGAGCATTACCGAGGCATTATTTCTTCTTCATTTTAATTTCTGTCTGGGAATTGGAGTGAGTGCTGGTCTTAGCATCTGTCAGTGCCCCTCAGTGAGATGAGAATGCAGGTGTAGGTGGAAAGAAAGATGATTCTTGTTCCATGTATTGTTAGGGTGTGCGTGCAGTGAGAAGCAGAAGTGAGACTTTAATTCCAGGTTGTGACTGATTTTCTCCTGCACTTGAGTTCAAATACAATTCATTACTTTAAGGAGTATTTTCCTTTTGAAAGCTTTCTTTTCTGGTATATACACCTCAATTTTATCCCTCCTATTAACATTACTTCGACCCTATTTCTATGAAAAAATAACTTTGGTCTTACTATGCTAAGAGTACATTTGCCTCCCTTTTTCCCTGGAGCACCTTACAAAATGTCTTCACATTAGCTTTTTTTTTTTTTTTTTTTTTTTGACAGGGTCTTGCTTTGTCACCCAGGCTGGAGTACAATGATGTGATCTCAGCTCATTGTAACTTTTGCCTCCCAGGTTCAAGCAATTCTTGTCTTCAGCTTCCAGAATAGCTGGGACTACAGGCATGCACCATGACACCTGGCTAATTTTTGTATTTTTAGTACAGATGGATTTTCCCATGTTGGCCAGGCTAGTCTCAAACTCCTGGCCTCAAGTGATATGCCCACCTTGGTCTTCCAAAGTGTTGGGATTACAAGCATGAGCCACTTCACCCAGCCACATTAGCTTTAATATGTAGACCATGACCAAGTCAATCCCCAGGTTTCATCTCTGACCATATGTAGAGAGGATATGACTAGAAGTAAGCTAGGGAGATGAATTTCATACCATCTTGCTACAGACACTATGGTCAGAGAAGTCCAGAGGTTATGAGAACAGAAATATCTAACTCAGTTTAGCAGGGTCAACAAAAGCATTCCTAAGGGAACTGGTGTTAAAGATGAAACCTGAGGATAGGGAGGAAGTTAGCCTGGTGAATAGGAAAAGAAAGAGCTTTCTAGGCAGAGTGAAATTAAGTCCGAGGGCAAGAGAAAGCACATTGGGTTCAAGGAAGTCAGCATTAAATCTGACTACAACCTAGAATACCAAGAGATAAATGGAAAAGACGAAGTTAGCAAGGTTTATGAGGGCCTTGCAAACCATATTAAGTTTATCTTGAGGGCAACAAAGAATAAATGTCATTTTAACCAGTGAAGTGATTAACCAGATTGACAATTTATGAGGATCACTCAGACTGCAGTGTAGACAATAGGTGGGAGATGGTCATAAGGGAAGTAAGGAAAACATCAGAAGGATATTACAGTAGTTCCATAAGAGACAATGGTGGCCCAGCTAGGATAATGGGGGTGGGGAAAGAGAGCAATGAATACATTCAAGAATTAAAATCTATAAGAGTTGGTAATATATTGAAGGGATGATGGAGAGAAGGAGATAAAAGATGATATGGGATTTACAGCTGGGGAAACTGTGTGGATATTGATGTCATTGAGATGAAAGCACAAAGGAGCCTCACTGTAGTGAGGGGAGATGACAAGTTAAGTTTTACCTACACTGAATTAGAGGTGCCTTTGAGGCTTCAAAAACTGATATATTTTTGGCAATTGGTTACATGGGTCTGGAGTTTGGGTGATAGGTTTGGATTTTATATGTAAATGGAAAATATCAACATATCAATAGTAATCAAAGCCATAGAGTAGATGAGATTATTCAGGACAAAAAGATGGAGAACTGGCCCGGCACAGTAGCTCACACCTGTAATCCCAGCACTTTGGCAGGCTGAGGTGGGCGGAACACCAGAGGTCAGGAATTCAAGACCAGACTGGCCAACATGGTGAAACCCTGTCTCTATAAAAATACAAAAAAATTTACCAGTTGTGGTGGGGCTTGCCTGTAGTCCCAGCTACTCAGGAGGCTGAGGCAGGAGAATCGCTTGAACCAGGAGGCGTAGGTTGCATTGAAAAAAAAAAAAAAGATGGAGAACAACTCTAGGACAGATCCTGAGGAGCAGCAACATTTTAAAAAATGGCCAAAGCTAAAACATAAGTAAATAAATAAAAAGGAGAATTAAAAGGAGCAGTCAGAGAGATAGGTTGAAAACCAGGTATATATGTCACAAAAGCTAGGAAAGAACATGCTGCAAGAAAGAGGAAGTAATTATCATCAAGTATTTCCAAGAAGTAAGATAAGTGCTGGAAAGCACCTGATGATTTGGTAACATGGTGATCAGTGACAGTCAATGGAATGGGTTGAGGAATACAAGGAAAATAAGTAAAAACATAAAAAGGTAGATTTTTCAAGAATACTAACTATGACCAGGCATGATGGCTCACACCTGTAATCTCAGCTCTTTGCGAGGCCAAGGCAGGCAGATCACCTGACAACAAGGATGCCACCTGACAACAATTTCCTCCTGATAAGAAGGATGTCAGCAGTTAGACCAGCCTGGTCTGGCATGGTGGCAGGTGCCTGTAATACCAGCTACTCAGGAGGCTGAGGAAAGAGAATCACTTGAACCCAGGAGATGGCGGTTGCAGTGAGCCAAGACCATGGCCCTGAACTCCAGCCTGAGCAATAGAGAGAGACTCCATCTCAAAAAAAAATAAATACTAACTATGAAAGGGAGGAGAAAGATCAAGTGAGGTTGTGTGTACCAGGCAGGATTTTGCAAAATGAGAGAGACACGAGTATGTGTAAATATTGATGAGAAAAAAACAATAAAGAGAGACTGAAGTATAGAAAAGTGAGGAAATGATCAACATAGCAAGTTTCCTGAGAAGGCAGGAGAAGATAGAATCCAGGGAGACAGATTTGGCTTATATGAACATTTTTCTGATGTAACAGAAAGAAAATATGAATGCAAATAAATGTCAGCAAGTTTGTGATTCAGTGAAAGTTTAGGGATTTTGATTTGTTGATTTTTCTTTTGTTAATTTTTTTTTTATGTCAATAGCTTTAGGGATACAAGTGGTTTTTGGTTACAGGGATGAATTAGATGGTGGTAAAGTCTAAAATTTTAATGTACCTACCACCTGAGTAGGGTATGTTATACCCAATAGGTATAACAAAAAATTCCAATAGGTAGTTTTTCATTCCTCACTCTCCTTACTTCCTCCCCACTTCCGAGTTTCCAGTGTCCGTTATACTACTCTGTATGCTTTTGTGTACCCATAGCTTAGCTCCCACTCATAAGTGAGAATATGTGGCATTTGGTTTTCAATTCCTGGTTAACTCACCCAGAATAATGGCCTCCTGTTCCACCCAAGTTGCTGCAAAAGACATTATTTCATCCTTCTTTATGGCTGAGTAGTATTACATGGTATGATTTTTATTTTCTTTATGAAATAGAGACAAGACCACCTTTTAGGAGAAGGGAGAAGAAAGGGTCAAATAATTGAAGAGAGTATAGATGGTTTAAAATAACTATTGTAGAATACAGAAAACTAAGCCATAGAAGCTGTATGATCACCAAAAAGTGATGAGTTTCCATTTGAAGTTAGAAGTTACGAATTTGTTATGGCACCAATATATTCAGCTGTGGGACTTTTCTCTAGCCATGTTCAGTAGCACAGACGCAGAAAACAAAGACAGACCCAACCAGGGCTGAGATTTTTTCTGGCAGATGTGACTGAAAGATAAACAGGGAAAGGGAACTGAGAATGCTTAAAGAAATGAGTTTGTTGAAGTAATGGACCATGAAGTCTGTATCAGTCAGGGTTCTCTAGAGAAACAGAATCTATTTTACATAAAGAGTGTGTATATATAAAAGGAGCTTTATTTTAAGGAATTGATTCACCCAATAACAAAGGCTGGCAAGTCCAAAATCTACAGGGTGGGCTGGCAAACTGAAGACAAAGGAAAGAGGCAATGCTGCAGTTCTAGCCCAATAATCTGCTCACAAAATTTCCTCTTACTAACAAGGATGTCAGTCTTTTATTGTTTTTTCTATTCAAGCCTTAAATTGACTATATAAGGCCTACCCACCACATTATGGAGGCAATCTTCATTATTCAAAGTCCAGATATTTAAATGTTAATCTCATCCAAAAACACCCTCACAGAAACATCCAGAATAATGTTTGACCATATATCTGGGTACTGTGGCGCAGCAGTATTGACATATAAAATTGACCATTATGGAATGTAAGCATGAAAAAAAAGTGAATACAGTCAGAGACTAAAAGATAAATGTATGTACTGTGGGTTCCAATGAAACAGAAAATCCAATGTATTGAGAATCAGCGAATGGGGGCGCTTTAAGGAAAGGAGGCAGTGGGAAAAAAATTGTGAAAACTATATGTATTATTCCAGTCACCAGATAGTCTGCTGAGCATCTCTGGACAGCTGATGGTGAAAGACTTTCCCAGACAAAGCCAGTCTCCAAAGACTGGAATAAATATTCACCTCTTCAAATTCATAGACAGCCACACAGCCACAAGGATCAGGAACATTCAAGGAAAGATGACATCACCAAAGGGACAATATAAAGCACCAGTCACTGATCTTAAAGAAACAGAGATGTATGAACTACCTGACAAAGAGTTCAAAATAATTTTTAAGGAAGCTTGGTGAACTTCAAGAAAATACAGAGAAGCAATTAAAGGAAATGAGAAAAGCAACAAATAAGCAAAACAAGAAATCTGACAGACAGATCGTCATTATAACTTATTACAGACGTGGAGGTGATTCTAAGTAATGATAAGTTCCAGGGTAACAGGTAACAAAATAATACTTCCTTATAAAATAGTTAGACCAATATTTTTCCCTACCATTGTTTCTAGAAGTTTAAAATACTGATTGACCCACTAAATATATTTGAAACCAGTTTAGGATAGAACAGATTCATGAGCTTTTAGAGCTTAGAGGAGACTTGCTATGAACTGAATGCTTGTATCCCTTCAAAACTCATTCCTAACCCATAATGTGAAAGTATTAGGAGTTGTGGCCTTTGGGGGTTGATTAAGTCATGAGTATGGAGCCCTCATGAATGGAATTTATGCTCTCATAATAGGGATCCCAGAGAGCTCTTCCACCATGTGAGGATACAGGGAGAAGATGTTCATCTATGAACCAGGAAGCAGACCAGATTCAGAGATGGTCATCTATGAACTAGAACTTAAACATGCTGCCACCCTGATCTCAGATTTCCAGCTGCCAGAACCATGAGAAATATATTTCTATTATTTGTAATCCACTCAGTCTATGGTACTTTGTTATAGCAGCCTGGGCTAAGTGAGAATTCTGGTTATAACAGGGAGGTAACATAGTATAACAGAAAGAATTCAGTTGTTGGAATCATGAAAACCCAGGCAGTTTACATAATCTCTTTAAGCTTCAATTTCCTTATAATAACCTATAATTATCAGGATTATGAAAAGTAGGAATAATGTATGCAAAATATAAGGTAAGTAGTCAATAAATTAGATTACTATTATCTAGCCCATCCACTTGAGTTTTCATGAGGATACTAAATCTACAGAAGACTCAAATTTATAGAACTAGAGATAGGAAATACATCTAGTTCTTTTAATTCTGGTATCTTTCATTTTAGTACACTTCTTTCAATCTGTTTTCACCAAACAAATACTTATTGAGCAACTAATGTTTCAGGCACTGGGCTGGTGATATAACTGTGACAAAAGTAGACATAGTCCCAGCCTTCCCATGGTTGTTAATTCAGCAGGATGCACTACAAACCAAACATTTTTACTAAATGTTTTTAAATATGTTACTTCTTGTAATTGACATTACAATTCTGGAATTCTGGGCAATGATATCCCCCTTCCTCATTCTGAATAAGGAAATCAAATTCAGAATGATTTATAAACTTGTCTAAGATTAGATGATTACTAAAGTTCAGAGGTAGATCAATATGGACTTCCTCATTTGTTTACTCAACAGTTATTTCTGTTCACCTAATAGGCACTGAAATAATTTCTATAATATAGACACAAATACACTGCACACGTTGATTACCCAAGGGCCTCAATATACTATTAAGTGCTTGCACAACTCATGAAAACATTTTTGCTACTTAAAAACAAAATGATATGGTAGCTATAACAAACATCAATCATTTCATTTTCAAAATTGTGTTTGTTATAAATAGCCTTTCAAGAAGGGATAATTTGGAGGAAACTACAGCTCTTTAAAAGTTTGATTATAGTGTGCACAAAGATTTAGCTACAAGATATTCATCATACTATGGCTCATAATAGTGAAAAACTGGGAACAAGATATTAAAAAAGGATGGTTACATACTTAGTAGTATAGTCATAGAATGAAATGTATGTATCAAAATATGTAGAAACATATTTAATGGACTAAAAATCTGTTGATATTATAAAACAGAGTAAATTATAAAATGGTATGAACAGAATGATTTTAGTTTTGTAATAGCAATTTGAGAAAAATGAGAAAAAATATATACACAAAATGTAAACACTGGTGATATATGGATGATAAGTGGTAGAGGTGGGTTTTGAACCCAGATTGTCTAATTCTAACTCAAGTGACTATTTTTTTCATTATATTTCTTCTAGAAAAGCTAATTGCAATAATCTATAATTTGATCTCTCCCTTCAGGTATTTAAAATGTAGTTGGGAAGATAAGGTTTGTACACATAAAATGCTTATTATGTAAGGATAGTTGGTAAATGTTAATTTCTCCTCTGTATATTCTGTAATAGGTATTCAAAAAATAAAAAATTATATTAAACTAATTCAGAATGTAAATAACATATCAAATAATATAGAAAAGTTTATCCTAAAAATGTATAAATTAATAAGTGTCCTGCTCCACATTTCTTCAACCATTCTTCAGAGGAGAACTCTCTTTAAATGTTTTGTTTTTATTATTCTGGCAGCAATCTTTGAGAGTAAAAATTACCAATTTTAAATAATATCTCCAGTATTGCAGGCAAGGATTTAAATCACTTACACCACCCCTCTTCTCTTTATCTCAATGTTTGATGTTTTTATTTTTTCAATTTTGTTACTTTTCTAAGCAATATACTTATTTTGCTTTATCCATCAACTTTTGGTTGTATTGCTTATATTTTTACATTTCTAATACAAGCAAACATGCCATACTTTTTCCATGGACAGACTCTAATACTTGGTGATATGATTTGGCTGTGTCCCCACCCAAATCTCATCTTGAATTGTAGCTCCCATAATCTCCATGTGTCATTGGAGGAACCTGGTGAGAGATAATTGAATCATTGGGGTGAGTTTTCCTGTGCTATTCACATGATAGTGAATACATCTCATGAGATCTGATGGTTTTATAAAGGGCAGTTGCCTTGCACATGTGCTCTTGCCTGCCTTCATGTAAAATGTACCTTTGCTCCTCCTTTGCCTTCCACTATGAGATTGTGAGGCCTCCCTAGCCATGTGGAACTGTGAGTCCATCAAACCACTTTTTTTAAAAAAAAATAAACTACCCTGCCATGAGTATTTCTTCATAGCAGTATGAAAATAGAATAATACACTAGGCAAGCAATAAATATCTATATTGTGATATTGAGCACATAGATATAGAAGTAAGACTGCCTGACAGCAAAAACTGGGTTTACCACTTACTAACTTTATAGCCTTGAGTAAGATATTTGACCTTTCTTTTCCTCATCTTTGGTGTTCTAAAATGTCCAAGGATAAATCTAGGGAACATTTTGTGAAAGTCTCTAAGAAATATTCATCAATTCTTTGATAAATATATCTCCTATTTTTTTTCCCATTTTATCTTTCCAAGTTTCTTATGACTTGAAAGTGGGATCTCTTATGTTTATTACATATGTTTTTTCTTTTCTCTTACCTCTTACATTTCTTTCTCTTTTTGTTGTATATTCTAAACTGTATTGTTCAATGAGGTAGTCACTAGCCACATGCGGCTGTTTACATTTAAATTTTAATTAATAAATATTAACCAATACTAAAAATTTAGTTCCTCAGTCACACTAGTCACATTTCAAGTGCTTAATAGCCATAGCCACATATAGCTAGTGGCTACTATACTGAACAGTGCAAATATCTAAAGTTCTATTAGATAACACTATTGCAAAAGTTTTTGTCAACTTTGGTTTTGTTTTTTCTATTTTAGAGTTACTTTGAACCTAAAAATACTTTTTTGTTCTCCAGTTGCCTCTTTTGCCTTTTGGTCTTGTCTCATTTAAACTCTTTGACATACATTAATTAGAATTGTTTTTATTCATTTATTAAATAGATAAACCAAAGTTGTACAAAAAGGTATTGCACTTGGATGGTGAACACCCTAAATACTCTAACTTGATCACTATATGAATTTTGTTATATATGTGTAATTAAATTTCACATTCCCCATAAATTTGTACAAATGTTTTATGAAGAAGAAAAGACCTACTTAAATGAAAATAAGAAAAGTTGCATATGTTTATGAAGTACAATCTGATGTTTTGATACATATATAATTAAATGATTAAATCAAGCTAATTAACACATCCATCATTTCACA
Organism: Cheracebus regulus; assembly: GCA_963574635.1. Taxonomy (NCBI): domain Eukaryota; kingdom Metazoa; phylum Chordata; class Mammalia; order Primates; family Pitheciidae; genus Cheracebus; species Cheracebus regulus. Next base: position 10,578 of record CAUYQU010096951.1, on the reverse strand, counting down.
CACTTATCTTTTAGTGATAATAACATTTAAAATCTACTCTCTATGCAATATTCAAATACATAATTTATTATTATTAACTATAGTCATCATACTGTAAAACAGATCTCCAGACATAATTCTCCTAACAGAAACTTTGTATCTTTGGACCAATATCTCTTCATTTGCCCTTTCCATGCAGTTCCTGGTCACCACCATTTTACTCTCTGCATCTATGAGTTCAACTTAGGAGATATGCAGTATTTGTCTTTCTGTACCTGGCTTATTTCACTTAGCATAATGTTCTCTGAGTTCATCAATGTTGTCATAAATGACAATATTTCCTTCCTTTTAAAGGCTGAATAGTATTCTATTGAGTGTGTGTGTGTGTGTGTATCACATTTTCTTTATTCATCCATTGACAGATACTTAGGTTGAGTCCATTTCTTGGCTATTGTGAATAATGTGCTGCAGTGAACATGGGAGTGCAGATATCTCTTTGACATACTGATTACATTTCCTTAGGATTTATAGCCAGAAGTAGAATGCTAGGGGTTAATATAAAAAATAAACAAGAAATTCAACTCAATAATAAGAAAACAATCCAATTTAAAAATGGGCACAGGACATGAATATTTCTCAAAAGAAGATAAACAAATAGCTAACAGGTTTTTTGAAAAAGTGCTCAACATTACTAATCATCAGGTAAATGCAAATTAAAACCACAATGAGATATCACCTCACACCTTTTAAAATGTCTAGTATCTAAAAGACAAAAGACAACAAGTTTTGGCAAGAGCATGAAGAAAAGGGAACCCTCGTACACATTGGTAAAAATGTAAATTGATACCATGATTATGGAAAACAGTACAGAGGCTCCTCAAAAAATTAAAACTATTAATTAGAGTTTTTAACTTTTCTTCTGTTATCTGAATTATTTCTATTTCCTCTAGGGTCATTTTTAAAAATATAATATTGCTCTTTCTATTTCCTGCTCCTGACTTATTCATAAGCTTAAATAATCTTAGTTGCCCATTTATATCAATAAAAAGATTTTCTTTTTCCTGATTTGCATAAATAGGTCCATTTTTACACTAAGTGGAAATTTTATGGCAGGTTTAGGGAAGAAGTCTTTCAATTTGCAAGAAAATGGCTGTCAGGCTGCAAACTTCTCCTACCTCTAAATGTTATAATAAAGCAGGTTTTCCTGTAGCACCAATATTTATACTAGATGCCTTTCAGACAATCTATTAGTCGGTCAACAAATACTGACAGAGCACCCACTACAGTCCAAGTACTCTCCTATATTTCTATAAAGGAGATATATATAGGAGATATTTCTATATAGGAGATAAAGTGGAAAATAAAGCACATGAATCCTGCCCTCGAGGAACTTACACTTAGTATTTGTAAGAAGTTTGTCCAATTTCTTTTGGAAAGAGTCATGTGGGATTTTGCTAGAGAGATTAGAAAGTAGATGCCCATATGTCTATGCTCTATACTATAAAGTAGAGGAGGGAGATGGGAATGACAACTGAGAAAGAGCCCCTTATACAAACCTTCAACTACTGTGCCTGTTTACAGCTCCACTTCTCATTCACACCTCCATCATACCTGCTAATTCTGAGTCTAGTGCTTTTACAGGTTCAGATGGTCAGATCTGCCTTCACCTCTGCCATGCCCTCCTAATACATTCTTGGCTGAGGCTTTCTCCATTTATTTCAATAATGAACATTCTACCATCCACTCTCCATTTTCCATAAATTCATTGAAATCTCTTACTCAGTTATGATTCTCCTTTGTGTTCATAATTCCAGTTTATTTTTTTTCTTTTTGTATATTGATCCTTTTAGAAGATTTAGGGATTTTAGCATATATATTTTTTTAGTCCATCATCATCTTAAACAAACTCCTTTTAGTTTTATAAGTAAAAAAGATAATTAAAATATAAATATAAGCTGAAGCTCTCTTTTTTGCTTGCCAAATTTTCCAGTATTATAATCATTTAAAAGTATTTTATTAGCCATTTATTTTCAAAGTAGCCATCATGGGTTTTATCCAAAGCCCTCATTCAAGACTTCAGTTGTGACCTTTGAAAAGTAATTGGCTCTTAAAGACAGTTCTGTATTAATCAATATATTTTTATTGTGTTCTTCTCCCTCAGCCTCCCAACCCCACCTAACCTCTTCCTGTCTATACTATCCCCATACAAAATTAGACAGGGCTGTTAGACGGATCTGTTTCAGAAAAGAAGAAAAGGCAACCAAATCTTCTTTTTGGTAATGGTTGCGTTGTCTGGGACTTTTTGTATAGAAATCCAAATACCTTTTTTAAGCACTAGACAGAGGGCAATCTCTTTCCTTCTGTTTTCATCCCTCTCAGTCACCACCCACCCAGAGTATGGGTATTAATTAAATTGTCTTGAGTAAGCACTAAAAAAAGTGGGAATGCCTATAAAAGAGTTACAGAGCTACTGTTTAGAGACAAGGCAAGATCCAACTCTAACTTTCTAAATATAAACTATAACAAAACCATAGACATTTAAAGTTCAAAGAGTTCTGTACCCTTCACTGTAAGTCGCTCCTCCCTTAATTCTTCCCATGGCAAGACTTCTCTCATAACCTAGCCAACAGATCATGATACAGCTTCTGTAGGAACAGTTCATTGCTTTAGTAATGGTCCAAGTCATTGTCAGACAACTCTGCTCCTTAGAAAGTTCTTAAGAACTACAGTCTGCTTTTTAGAAAGTTTTAAGCATTGATTCCAGCTGTGTTACCTGGCATTACACAAAATAAGAAACTCAAGGTAATGAAAAAACTATGGGTTCAGAGACATGCTTTCTTGAGGCATTTCAATTCTGAATCTTGACTCTGCCATTTGCTAGGTACATGTCTGTAGGCAAATTGCTGAACAGCTAAAAGCCTTAACTTCCTTATCTGTTAAAAGAGGATAATAACTACCTAAAAGGGCTGTGAGGATTAAAATAGCCCATATAAAGCTCCTGACATGTCATGAGTGTTCAATGAGCATTAATTCTTTTCTCTTCCACACCCATAAAAACCCTGCAAGTATTTGAAGACAGTTATTATGTCTTCCGTAAGTGTTTCTTTCCAATCCAGCCTTGAACATACCCACTTAGTCAGGAGACTGGCCCATGAGCTCCATGGCTGGAAGATATAACTTACTCAACTCTAAACACTCCAGTTCCTGCATAGTATTGAGAAATGGTTGGTACTCAGGCGATATTAACTAATCAGAACTAAGATGACCTTCACATGCCAATTCCAATTCCCAGAAGTCTTCTCCCTTTGAGGGGATGCTGAGAAATTGTTTATAGGTGTAAATTATCAGTAAGGATTTTTTCCCCTAAAATTTAGTTCCCTTGTATGTTTCTCGATAATCAGGAAATTTGGAACAAGGTTTTTGCTCAATAGCTTAGCTTCAGCTTTCTGATATAATTACCCCTATTCCCACCCCATCATTAACTTGGCCTGTATCTTTTATACTTGTTTGCATTGATCTTTTGTCTATTTATTTCATCCTTGGACGAGGAGGCAAGGGTGTTTTAAAACATCCTTTATTTTCTTTAAATAGCTAAGAAAAAATGGAATCCAATTCTTATTTTCATTAAATATTCTCTACTAAGAAGGACCCCAATCTAGGAGATGATAAAAATGTTGGCCAGTTCTGCATCTCAGACTCACCTCGGTTCTCAGCTTGATGATTTCAACATCCCCCTTTCCCCTTTACAGAGAGAACACAGTAATACAGACGATCAGTTCTAAGCTCCCTGAATAGTAAAAATGTCTTTAAAAAGCAGATCTCAATCACATTTTTAAAATAGTACATCTTAAGTAAGCAAGATTTTGCACACTAAGCAAGATTTTTTTTTTTTTTCCTAACTCTGCCTCTGGGCTGGGAGAGCAGAGCATTGAAACACCTGAATCAGCTGGTATCTCCACTTTTGTCACATGGCTAAATAGGGACCTTTATTTTTAAACACATGATTGACACCCCCCTCTCAGGGTTGGGTCAAATACAGGCCATCCTGTGGGCAGACAGAGGAATCAGATGACTTATGAGATCCCTGCCAGCACTATGATTTGTCAGACAGAAATGTAATTATGTCCTTAGGTTAAAAAATAAGGGAGGGAAGCCAACACTACCTTGAAGATCCTTCAAAATTATAATCTCCAAAAGTCAGTAAATGAATCAAGAAACCCCTTCCCCTTTCTTTTGATGCATCTGAAGCTAAGATTTCATTGAAACTGCCTAAAGAAGGAAATAAAATTAAGACCACTGATAACAAAGGAGGAAAGACTGGGTTTGGTGGTGATAAATCAGGTCATTAAACCCAGAGGGTGTCTCCTTAACTGCTCAATCAGGGACTCAATAAAAGGTTCCAGCTCCTGCTGTCAGCTCATAACCCGCTGCCCCACGTTCTACCTGCTCTCACTTGTGAACTGGGTAAGTCCATCCGCTTGAGCATACTTGGGATTTCGGCTGCTGTTTTTCTTATATGTGAGATTGTGAGCGGATTTCAGAGGAAACACACTTTAAGTCTATGTCAACCCCTATTAATAATAATAAACTGGGAGCACCTGCCACCCAAATGCATTCGTTGCTTATGGAACTTCTCTGATCATTTTCCTTTTTTAAAAAAATGTAAATTGTTTGTATGTCATAGCATGAATATTATTCAACCAGGCACAGGATCAGATCTCTAATACAGTGAAAATGTAGAAACATTTAAAGGATGGGAAATGAATGACTAAGAGGTTGGGACACGGAATCGTGTCTTCTTGGTTAAAGCATGTTGTTTCCACCTGCAAACATAAGGGTTGATTTTTATGGTGTGACTTCTCTTTCCACTAGAAGCTTTACTAACTTTAAAGGTATACCCTCCTAACCAGAAGAGGCTAGACTGAGCCAAAGGGAGAGAAGAGCAGATAGACATTCTCAGACAAGGCTGGAAGAATGGGTCCAACTCTATTGGCTTCATTTGTGCATTTTAATCCTTATGCTTGAGTTTTCTTATCACCTTCCTTTTGCAATGAAGCTTTATCTAAGCACATGAATGCTGCTGTTTACTGAAGGGTGGGGAGAATTGTCTCTTCTAATACCTACCTATGCGTTGTGGTGAGATATGATCTCACCACAATGTCTGGTACAAAACTAAATCACCCCTGGAGTTCAGACAGAATATTTTCAGATACAGAATAGAGCAGGGGATGTGGTGGAGATAGGGGAGGAACAAAAAGGATGACCTTGGTATCTCCTTCCTGAAGGACCCATCCTGGAAAACGAGCTTTGTTTGTTCTTTCTCACAGCCTCTCTTGAGTTTGTAAAGATGCCGCAGCTCCTGAGAGATGTCCTCTGTGTAATTGAGACATTCCACAAATATGCCAGTGAGGACAGTAACCGGACAACTCTGACCGGCAGAGAACTGAAGCAACTCCTCCAGGGCGAGTTTGGAGACTTTCTTCAGGTAAGCTACTCATAGAGCTGTGGAAATTCTTTCCCACTCACTCTTTATTTACATTCCAAGCAAGATGAGCATGTGTGATCCCCATCCATTTTACACTTAGCTACCCGCTCTCAGCACTCACTGACTCTTGAATGACTATTTCCAATCTCAGTTCCCTACTCTGTGCAATTGCTTAGAGCAAATGAGTTCTTCATCACTGAGATTATTGCTTCCACAAAGCTGACTTCTGAAAGGAGTCACAAACCCTTATGCATCAAAATGCAATGCACAAATGATATAAATGCTCCTTCTTGGGCATACCTCTCTGATAAAAAAAAAAAAAAAAAAGGCAAGCAGAACCAATAAATTCTTGCTATTCTGGGAAAGTTAACCAGTTACTGAGGAATGGGTTCAGAAAAATAGAATTCTTGGGAGACACTCAGGACACTGGACCACATATAAATAAGCTAATTTCTCACTGTGTTTTCATGCAGCCATGTGTCCTTCATGCTGTGGAAAAAAATTGGAATCTTCTAAATATTGACAGTAATTACATCATCAGTTTTGATGAATTTGTTCTTGCAATCTTCAACTTGTTGAACCTCTGTTATCTTGACATACAATCATTACTAAGTTCAGAATTAAGACAGGTGACTAAACCATCTCAGGAAAAGGAGAAGCCAGATGATGTGGATCTTCAGACAGCCACTGGAGAGAGTCAGTGGACAGCAGGAACTTCACCAACTCAAGAAGAGAGGATGCTTCCTTCAGAAATGGCATCCTCATCTCAGCTCATGCCTGAAGAAAGTGGAGCAGTTGGAAACAACAGAGTGGACCCATGGAGAGAAGTCAAGATTCACGACTTTCCAGGAGAAGCATCTGAACACAATGACCCTAAGAACCAACACCTGGAAGGAGATGAACAGAGTCAGGAAGTGGCCCAAGAAGTACCAACAACAGAAGACAATGAAGGCCAACTTAAGACAAAGCCAATGGAAGGATCAAAACAGACCAGCAATCCCACAAAGAGAAAGGGACAGGATAAGGAGATCCCTCGAGAGAGAGATGAACCAGCCAGGGAGCAAAGTGTTTCCAAGATAAGAGACCAGTTTGGAGAACAGGAAGGAAATTTGGGAACCCAAAGTTCACCAGCACAAGAAGCAACACAGAGACCATCTGAAGACCAGAAAGTTAGAATAGAAAAGGAGAAACACTCTAACACACAAGAACCACCCCTGCAAGGGGAAGATGAACCCAATTCAGAACATGCTGACATGCCAGGACAAGCTGTTGCCAGGAAACTATCTCAGACACAGAAATCAACTGATCCTGAGGATGTCTGTAGAACACGTGACAATCAAGAACCAGGAAAGGATGCTGACCAGACACCAGCTGAGACAAAGAATTCAGGTGAAACTGAGGATTATGGTAGAACATCTGAGGCCCAAGAAAAAGAATGTGAAACAAAGGACCTGCCAGACCAAGGTGGTTGCAGAAATGGTTCAGAATCATCTGACATGAGAGATGAAAGGAAAGAGAGGAGAGGCCCTGAGACCCATGGAACAGCAGGACAGAAAGAACATGACGGAAAAACTCGGCCACTAGTTCTGGAAACCCAAACACAGGATGGGAAGTATCAGGAACTCCAAGGATTATCAGAATCAAAAGATGCTGAAAAAGGTTCTGAGACACAATATCTAAACTCAGAAGGAGGAGATCAAACTCACCCTGAACTTGAAGGAGCAACAGTCTCAGGAGAAGAGGCAGAACACACTGAAGAAGGCACAGCAGAAGCATTTGTGAACAGCAAAGGCACACCTGCAGCAGAAGGGACACTGGAGGCAAAAGAAAAGACACAAGATTTAGCACCACTTGAGAAGCAGTCTGCAGGAGAAAACAGTAGGGTCACCAAGACTCATGACAACCCAGTTGAGGAGGAGGATGGTTACCAGAGGGAGGACCCTGAGTCACCAATCACACAGAACGATGAGTGGTCTTCTGAAACTCCCAACAGCCTGGCTTCAGAGGAAGGCAACAGCAGCTCAAAGACAGGTGAACTGCCTATGCAAGCGGATTCCCAGAGTCAAGGGTACCCACATGGAGAGTCTGTGCAAGGAGGTCACATTAATAACCCAGGTACCCAGAGTCAGGGAACACCTGGTGAGAAAAACAGAGCTCAGGAGGCAGTGGTGCTGGTAGTCAGAGGAGAGGATATACACCTCGCAGAGGACCAGGAACAGCCTGCCAGAGAAAAACACAAGAGTCAAGGCTTAGGAACCAAAGGCCCAGGAGCAGCTGTGGAGCCCAATGGACACCCAGAAGCACAGGAATCCACAACAAGAGGTGAAAACAGAGAGTCTCTGGAAATAGAGATCACAGGTGCCCTGGATGAAGACTTCACTGACCAGTTTTCTCTAATGCAGCTCCCTGGAAAGGGAGAGAGCAGAAATAAATTAAAGGTCCAAGGCCCAAGTAGCAAAGAAGAGAAACGTAGAGCGCCAGAGGCCCAGGATACTTTGTTGAAAAGGCTGGATGAGGACAATTCAGCCTCCCACCAGATACAACTTGAAACAGAGGAACCTGTAACATTGGAGGAGGAAGATGAAAGTCCCCAAGAGCTGGCAGGAGAAGGTGATAACCAACAAAGTCCAGCCAAGAAAGAGCACAATTCTTCAGTCTCCTGGTCAAGTCTTAAAAAGCAGATGCAGAGAGACCAAGAGCCCTGTTCTGTGAAGAGTACGATCCATTCCAGTCCACTGTACCAGTACCTACAGCAGAAGATACTGCAGGAAACAAACATAAACCAAGAGGAGCATCAAAAGCAAGTTCAGATAGCTCAGGCATCAGGCCCAGGGCTTTGCAGTGTATCCCTCACCAGTGAGATCTCAGATTGTTCTGTCTTTTTCAACTACAGCCAAGCATCACAACCATACACCAGGGGACTTCCACTTGATGAGAGTCCTGCTGGTGCACAGGAAACACCAGCTCCCCAGGCCTTGGAAGTTAAGCAGGGTCACCCTCAGAGAGAGAGGCTGGTACCACAAAGGGAGGCAAGCACCACGAAGCAATGAATCATTATCATCTCAACATGCCCCCATCTTCTCTCCCAATCACCCTCAATACTCACGTGTACACATTCACATGCAGATTAACAATCTTTTAAATTCCCTTCCTAAGTTTCTACAAGAGCAAATAATAAAATATTCAGCAGTGGGAGCCACCACCAGAGAAACATCTGACCAAACAAATATAGTCTGTAAAACTCCTACCAGATAATGCTACTTCCAAGTGCCAGAATGGACTTTGTCATGAGACAATTTATTTCAACGTACCTGTCATTAAAAATAGAAAAATTCCTTCCATATCTTTAGCAGGCGCCAATTTTTCCAACTGATTCATTGAATTTAAAATGTAGCAGTAAGAAATTATGAGACTCTGCAATACTCTCTCATAATCATAAAATATTAATTCATAGATATAGATTACTCTGCTTCATGACATTTCCTAGAAGTATTTCAAGTTCATCCTAAAATTTTACCCTTCAAAATAACTTTAGATATCACCATAACTTAATTATGGTTTTCTAGCACTTGACTACTCATCCAAAAAATTTTTATTAAATCCCACTCCTTACACAAACTTTTCATAGCTTCTGGCTCAAATAAACAATCAGAATAATTATGAGAGAGAAAACACAAAACTAAAGTGTGCTTGATTTCATAAGAAGCTCTTGTAACCAACCATCCAGTTAGTCTACTAAAGGTTTATCTATATGGTTTGATGAAAGCATTAAATTCAAATTGATAATTAAACAACCTGATGATCAATTTCTTTTGTGGGTTCATTTTTTTTTTATCCTTCATTCTCTATCTTGCCTTGGAGACACTAATCAAAAACAAAGCAATCTTAGTTATTTGTGTTTTTTCAAAAGACTATAATTAAAGTAAAGTATGATACTCTCCAAGCTTAGTCATGACTCAGGAAAGGAATAAAATTGTTATCATACTATGTTTCCTGAAGCCAAAAAGCAGTCCAATTCTCCGTCTCCCATTGCATTCTGCCTTTGAGGTTCAATATTCTTCCACATCAACCTTCACATTTTCCAGAACCTAAAATCCAAGTATACACCCTCCCCCTCCAATATTTTCAAGTCTTTTCATTCTACCCTCAAACATGAATTATATTACTATCTGAAAAAATACATATTATTTTAAACGAGCAAGAGATGAAACAATTCACAAAAAAGAAAAATATATATGTTTTTCTGTTAGTTTGTCTATGCTCTAGTATATATATATACACACACACACATATACTATAGACTTACTAAAGAAAAAAATTATGCATATATAATTTTAGTTTATAAAATTATATATAATTATTTAAATATATAATTATATATAATTTTAGTGTGTGTGTATGTATGTATATATATATCTATATATATATATCCTAGCCTTTCTATTAGCTCTCAGTGAGATTATACATGCAAGTATCCACAACCCTGTGAGAATGCCCTCTAGAGTACCAGAATAGGAGGAGCGAGTATCAAGCACGCTCAAAACACTTTGCTTAGCCACGCCCCCACGGAAGACAGCAGTGACAAACTTTTAGCAATAAATGAAAGTTTAACTAAGTTACACTGACCAATAGAGTCGGTCAATTTCGTGTGTATATATATATATATATATATACACACACTAGAGCATAAACTTCTCCCTTTTAGCAAGCAATGTGGCAATAGGTACCTGAGTCCATAAAAATGAAAAACTTCGTGATTAATAAATTCACAAAAGAAGCTATACAGATGGCCAATAAACAGTTGAAATCCTCATTGATACTGAAGAAAATGTGACTGACAAAACAGCTCCAGTAGCAGTGGTGCTGGCAGTCAGAGCAGAGGATGTACACTTCACAGGGGAACAGGAACAGCTGAAAAGCAGAAACGTTTACCTATATGGTTTGCTGAGGGCATTAAATTAATGGGCAGTGGAGGGAGAGATCCAAGATGGCCGATTAGCAACAGCTCAGGAATGTAGCTCCCAGTGAAAGCGCAGAGAACGAGTGGACGCTGCACTTTCCGACGAATTTTTGTTGCCCACAGACCGGGAGATTCCCGGCAGAGGAGCCACACG
>CAUYQU010096949.1:0-48269 GCA_963574635.1 Cheracebus regulus | reverse complement strand
CACTAGCGACCCGTGGGGCTGCTCCGCCTGGGAATCTCCTGGTCTGGGGGTAATAAAAATCCGTCTGGAAATGCGGCGTCCACTCACCCTCTGCACTTTCACTGGGAGCGGCAATCCTGAGCTGCTCCTAATCCGCCATCTTGGATCTCACCTCCAATATATTCATACAGGATGATATTCACACAGTTGTGTTGATGAAAAAGGTGGAGTAGTGAAGACAAATATCACCCTTAGCTCTTCCTTCCAAATGGGCTAGCCCAGCAGAGCAACAGGATTGCTTGGGGGGAGGCCACAGGCCGCCAGCAGCCCTCTGGGAGTGGCCACACTTTCATGCCATACAAAAAGCATTCCCAATCTCTACCCTCTGTCGCTGAGCCTTCCTGTCATTAATAAAGGAGTGGTTTTCTTTCTGGTTATTCTGAGACAGCGCCTAGGGCTTTGTGCTGTCACCCAGGCTAGAGTGCAGTAGCACAATCACAGTTCACTGCAGCCTCAACCTCCCGGGCTCCAGCAATCCTCCTGCCTCAGCCTTCCATGTAGCTGGGACCACAGGCATGTGACAGCATGCCTGGCTAATTTTTTTGATTTTTTCTAGAGATGGGGTCTTACGTTGCTGCCCAGGCTGGTCTCTAACTCCTGGGCTCAAGCAATCCTCCTGCCTAAGCCTCCCAAAATGTTGGATTACAGGCGTGAGCCACCGCACTCAGCCCTGAGTGGTTTTCTTGATCTCAGGAAAAGGCCCAGGAGCACATCTTGCATCTGAGTCTCAGTGGACCTCTGCCTGGCAGCTGCAAGATCTCAGTAAGAACTTGTGGAGTATCAGCCGAGAAAGAAGTGGGGTAAAGACACCACCAGGATCACCCAGTGGGCTCTATCATCTTAACACTGGCCAATTATTTTGTGATTACAAGACAAAGTAGTATTAGACAGAACAAGTATCACTGGAAACCCACGTTATGCTATGTATTTATTTGAGATGGAGTTTCACTTTGTTGCCCAGGTTGGAGTACAGTGGTGGGATCTTGGCTCACTGCAACCTCCACCTCCCAGGTTCAAGTGATTCTCATGCCTCAGCCTCCCAAGTAGCTGGGACTATAGGTGTGCACTGCCATAACTGGCTAATTTTCATATTTTTTAATAGAGACAGGGTTTCATCATGTTGGCCAGGCTGGTCTCAAACTCCTAGGCTCAGGTGATCCACCAGCCTCAGCCTCCCAAAATGCTGGGATTACAGGTGTGAGCCACCGTGCCCAGCCAAGAAATAACATGCTCTCTGAATTAAGTGAAATTCCTTCTCGTACTTTAAAAGACTTAATCCATCTCCCATGAACATTCGGTCAACATGTGAACATGCGACAGGAACGTCCTGTTATTTGGGCTGATGCTACGGCTCTGCTTCCATTTCAGGAATGAGAATTATGTAAACCAAAACACTGTTTCCACCTGAAGATTCAGAACACACTGTTACCAGGGCAGCATCTCTTACTGAACACAAGAAGTATCCATCTGAAAGAAAGCGGGGTCGAGAAACAGTTCCAGGACTTCCTTCCTCCAGGCTCGTTTTGTGTAGGCATAGCCACTCAGGGAGCTCAGCAGCTGAGCGCCAGCCCGGAAGCTGGGAGCATTGTAGGCGCTGAGTGGGATTGGAAAGAGAGAAGGGTCAAGGTCAAGGACTGCTCAAGGAAAACCACTTGCTTAATTTCTCAAAACATATTTTTCTGCAGACAGGTGGGAAGAAATGGTGAAGACGACGTTACCTGTGGTTGCGTAAGTATGGAAAAACATAATAAAGCAGACGGGAGATTAATGGCACAGCTTTCTCCTTCTCATCACTTCGATAAACCATGTCCAGGAGGGAAGCCAGAACCTAAAAGAACAAGACCGTAAGAAACAGAAACTGGCCGGGCATGATGGCTCACACCTGTAATCCCAGCACTTTGGGAGGCTGAGGTGGGAGGATCACTTGAGGTTGGGAGTTTGAGACCAGTTTGGCCAACATGGTGAAACTCCATCTCTACTAAAAATACAAAAATTAGCCAGCGTGGTGGTGTGTATCTGTAGTCCCAGCTACTCAGGAAGCTGAGGCAGGAGAATTGCTTGAACCCGGGAGGCAGAGGTTACAGTGAGCTGAGATTGTGCCACTGCACTCCAGCCTGGGTGACAGAGTGAGATTCTGTCTCAAAAAAAGAAAACAGAAACCCTAGGAAGCAAGTGACAATAAGAAGTGCAGTCATGGCCGGGTGCGGTGGCTCACGCCTGTAATCCCAGCACTTTGGGAGGCTGAGGCAGGTGGATCACGAGGTCAGGAGATTGGGACCATCCTGGCCAACATGGTGAAACCCTGTCTCTACTAAAAATACAAAAAATTAGCTGGACATGATGGTGGGTCCCTGTAGTCCCAGCTACTTGAGAGACTGAGGCAGATAAATTGTTTGAACACGATAGGCAGAGGTTGCAGTGAGCCGAGATTATGCCACTGCACTCCAGCCTGGCGACAGAGCAAGACTCTGTCTCAAAAAAAAAAAAAATGTGCAGTCCTCAAAGCAAAACCTAACCCAGAACTCCACGGTGCAGCTTGAGGCCAATGCTGCCTGATGGAGGAGCTCACCTGGGAGGGTGCAGCCCACAGTCACTGGCACCTGAGAATGAACAAATGCCTTTGCAAGGATTCATCATAGCGCTCATTTCCATAAAGGATGACAGGTCACACGTGTATTTACCTCTGCCAGGAGAGAGAGGGCTTGTACACTGTACACTGAAGGGGCAGATGAAGACACCATTGCTGAAGCTGCAGCAGCATCTGTGAACAGAAAGAGGCATTTGTGTTTCAACTATGATGGATGGGTCACCATTTAGTGTCCCCAAAAGCACTGCATGAATGTCAGCCATCAGTGCCCACCTTTCATACTGACTGTGTCCATATGACTCACGTATCCCTCTCTGTTAACATTCAACTTTTTTTTTCTTTGAGATGGAGACTCAGTCTGTCACCCAGGCTGGAGTGCAATCAGTGGTGTGATCTCGGCTCACTGCAGCCTCCACCTCCCGGGTTTAAGCAATTCTCTGCTTCAGCCTCCCGAGTAACTAGGACTACAGGCATGTGCCACCACACCTGGCTGATTTTTGTATTTTTTGTAGAAATGGGGTTCTTGAACTCCTGGCCTCAAGCAATCCTTCTGCCTCAGTCTCCCAAAGTGCTGGGATTACAGGTGTCACTGTACCTGGCCAACATTCAATTTTTTTATTTTTATTTTTGAGACAGGGTCTTGCTCTGTTACCCAGAACGGAGTGCGGTGGGGTGATCATAGCTCACTGTAGCCTTGACCTCCTAGGCTCAAGTGATCCTCCTGCCTCAGCTTCCTGAGTAGCTGGGGCCATGGGTGCACACCACCATGCCCAGCCAATTTTAAAATTATTTATAGAGACAAGGTGCTGCTCTGTTGCCCAGGCTGGTCTTGAACTCCTGGGGTAAAGTGATTTGCCTGCCTCGGCCTCCCCTAAGTGCTTGGACCATAGGTGTGAGCCACTGCATCCAGTCAACATTCAATTTCAACAACTACAAATCAGGATACTGTGATCAAAGAAATTAGCACTAACTCACTAACTTCCTCTCCATTTCCATTCTTGTCATCGTTCTTGAAACATCAGGACCCACCCCCACCCACAACATCCCAGACTCTAAGGCCCTGGCCCTCTTCTCTTCTAACCATCTTCCACGCTGCTCCAGCTCCGCCACTGTCATACCCTTGACCTCTCCAATTTCACAAATCTCCATTCCCAGCATCCTCCTCTGACCACGCCGCTGGCATTTTCCTGCATCCTAGGACAGCTTTCCAGTTCCCGAGTCTACCACTTGTGCAGGTTACAGGCACGTACCGCCACACTTGGCTAATTTTTGTATTTTTAGTAAAGACGGGGTTTCATCACGTTGGCCAGGCTGGTCTCGAACTCCTGACACCTCAGGTGATCCGCCCACCTCGGCCTCCCAGAGTGTTAGGATTATAGGTGTGAGCCACCGTGCCTGGCCATTTTTTTTTTTTTTTTGAGATGCAGTCTTGCTCTGTTACCCAGGCTGGAGGACAGTAGTGCCATCTCACTGCAATCTCCGCCTCCGCTTTTGTAGAGAAAGGGTCTTGCTATGTTGCAAGAACAGCATTTTTTTGAGATAGAGTTTGTTTGCTCTGTCGCCCAGGCTGGAGCGCAGTGGCACAATCTTGACGCACTGCAACCTCTGTCTCTTGGGTTCAAGCAATTCTCCTGCCTCAGCCTCCTGAATAGCTGGGAAAACAGACACTTGCCACCACACCTAGCTAACTTTTGTATTTTTAGTAGAGATGGGGTTTCACCAAGTTGGCCAGGCCACTCTCGAACTCCTGACCTCAGATGACCCACCTGCCTTGGTCTCCGAAAGTGCTGGGATTACAGGTGAAGCCACTATACCCACGCCCGGCTAATTTTTTTTGTATTTTCAATAGAGAAGGGGTTTTACTGTGTTAGCCAGGATGGTCTTGATCTCCTGACCTTGTGATCTGCCTGCTTTGGCCTCCCACAGTGCTGGGATTACAGGCATGAGCCAAGTGCCCAACCTACCTCATGCACTTTTTTCCTTTTTGTGGTGAGAATGCTCAAGATCTCTTAAGGAAAAGCCAGAACCACCTGTTGAGCAGAGGCACCATCGCTGACCCATCTCCACCTACCGTACAGGTCCTCTTCAGCATCAGATTCTTCTAGAGAGGCCTGAGGCTGGGCCTTCACTTCCAGGTTTCTGCTTAGCCAGCTGGTTTGCTCCAAGGAAGAGCCAGCAATGTTCCCCACAGCTTCTAGGATTTTCTGAGTGATTTCCTGAGAAAAATCAGGAGGAGGGGGAAAGGAAGTTAAGGAAAAGAATGTTAAGAACAGCACTGTCCAATAGAAAGAAAATACAGGCCACGAACATGTGCATATATGTAACATTAAGCTTTCTAGGAGCCACATTAATGGTAAAAATAAACAGTTAAAGTTTAGGCTGGGCACAGTGGCTCATGCCTATAATCCCATCACATTGGGAGGCAGAGGCTGAGGCAGGCGGATTACTTGAGGTCAGGAGTTCAAGACCATCCAGGACAACATGGCAAAATCCCATCTCCACTAAAAAAATTTCAAAAATTAGGTGGGCTTGATGGCTTATGCTTGTAGTCCCAGCTACTCAGGAGGCTTAGGCAAGAGAATTGCTTGACCCCAAGAGGCGGAGGCTGCAGTGAGCTAAGATCATGCCACTGCACTCCAGTCTGGATGACAGAGCAAGACTCAGTTTCAAAAAAAAAAAAAAATTTATTTAACCCAATACATACAAAATATTATCAACATCTAATCAATATAAAAAGCTATTAATAGGCCGGGCATGGTGACTCACATCTATAATCCTAGCACTTTGGGAGGCCGAGGTGGGCGGATCACCTGAGGTCAGGAGTTCGAGACCAGCCTGACCAACATGGTAAAACCCTGTTTCTACTAAAAATACAAAATAGGTGGGTGTGGTGGTGCATGCCTGTAATCTCAGCTACTTGGGAGGCTGAGGCAGGAGAATGGCTTGAAACCGGGAGGCAGAGGTGCCATTGCACTCCAGCCTGGGCAACAAGAGTGAAACGTCTCAAAAACAAAAACAAAAACAAAAACTATTAATGAGATTTTGCATTCTCTTCTGTGTGTACTTTACGTCTGAAATCCAATGTGTATTTTGCACTTACAGCACATTCAATTCAGACTACCACATTTCTTTTTAGGGGGTGGTGGGCAGGACAGGGTCTTGCTGTGTCAACCAAGTGGGAGCGTAGTGGCGCAATGAGACTCACTGCTGCCTCAACCTCCTGGGCTCAAGCCATCCTCAGGCTCCCAGGTAGCTGGGACTACAGGTGCAGGCCACCACACCTGGATAATTTTTAAATTTCTTGTAGAGATGGGGTCTCCCTATGTTGCCCAGATTGCTGACTAGCCATACTTCAAGTGCTCAATAGCCACCTGTGGCTACTATACTGGCCAATGTAGGTAAAATATACAGAGATTGCAAGTTATCACAGCATGCTGATAACAAAGCCATAAATTGTATTCAGTGGATTGGCTTTCCGGTTTCTCCAGGACCATGAGTTCTTTCTAGAAATGCATCTCTCAATAATATAACAAGAAATAAAGGTCAGCAAGTGAAACTGACTCAATGGGGTGAAGTGAGGAGTCATCTACTCTCAGGAGTATGATCAGTAAAGAATCTGGTTAGTAGCTGGAGAGACAGAAACTTGAAGCAGGCTTCTCAGCCAGTGTCATCAAGCGTTGCCAGCTAAGAGCGGCTGTAATCTTTGACATCCAAGAATTTAACAATCCTGACCTCATGTGCCACAAGGTTCCTAGGCTCAGGAATTGTGCTGAGGCGTGAAGCAAGGGCACAGCTGCCCGATGGGTGGCGAGGAGGGTGTGCTCGAGGGAATCGGCTAACTGGCTAACTTAGGCATGGGTGTGTGTGAAGGGCAGAAGGAAAGTCAGGAAAAGGGAGCGGGAACTTAGAGGAGTCCCCTAAGGACCGATGAAAGCACTCAATAGATGGATGTGATATTGTGGAAATATGTTTTTGGCCTTTCTCCTCCTTTCCCAGCTATAACTCCTAAATTCTGTGGATTCTCCAAAGTAGCATGTGTCTTTTTGTATGCTACTGAGACGGCTGTGGCTGGGGGCCCCTAGAAAGCTTCAGCTCCCCAACCTCCAGGAAGGGGAGAGGGGTTAAAGGTTAAATTGACCACCAATGGCCAATGATTTAATCCATCATGCCTATGTAATGAAGCTTCCACAAAAACCCAACATAACTGTGTTCAGATGAGCCTCTGGATGGCTGAACACTTGCAGGTTCCTAGAGGGTGGTGCCCCTTCCACGTTCCTTGCCTGATCATCTCTTCATCTGTCTCCTTTCTCATCTGCTTTATAATAAAGTGGTCAGCCGGGCATGGTGGCTCACGCCTGTAATCCCAGCACTTTGGGAGGCCAAGGTGGGCGGTTCACGAGGTCAGGAGTTCAGACCAGCCTGGCCAACATGGCGAAGCCCCATCTCTACTAAAAATACAAAAATTAGCCAGGCATGGTGGAGGGTGCCTGTAATCCCAGCTCCTAGGGAGGCTGAGGCAGGAGAATTGCTTGAACCTGTGAGGCGGAGGTTGCAGTGAGCTGAGATCATGCCACTATACTCCAGCCTGGGTGACAGAGTGAAACTCCGTCACAAAACAAAACAAAGCAAAACAAAAATTAGCTGAGCATGGTGGTGGGCACCTGTAATCCCAGCTACTCTGATTGAGGCAGGAGAAGTGCTTGAACCCAAGATGCACACATTGCGGTGAGCTGAGATCGTGACATTGAACTCCAGCCTGGGCAACAAGAGCAAGACTCTGTCTCAAAAAAACAAAACAAAACAAAACCCCCCAAAAACAAAAACCAACCAACCAACCACAAACAACTGGTCACCATGGTCCCTGAGTTCCAAGAGCCACTCCAGCTAATTAACAGAACCCAAGGAGTGGGTAATGGGAACTCTATTTAGAGCTGGTCTGTCAGAAGCACAGATGAAATCACTTGGGGCTTGTGATTGGCATCTGAGGGGATGGGGCAGTCTTGTGGGACTGAGCCCTCAACCTGTAGGATCTGAAGCTATCTCTGGGTGGAGAATGTCAGAACGGAACGAAATTGGACAACTATCTGGTGTCTACTGTAGAACCACTAGCTCAGTTGCTGGTGGGAAGACATTCCCACACATTTTGGTTACGAGGTCACGGAAGTAGTCCGTTATGAGAGTCTGGTAGGAAAATCACACTGTTTTTTCTATATCCTCTGTGGGGAAGAAGTGTAGGGTGTGGCTCAAAACAGTAGGAATTAGCGTGGGGAGTCCCAGTGTCATTCACAAGATAGAAAGAAGCAGACGCCACCTAACCCCCCACCTCCTGCAACCAAAAGGAGCAGAGGCGGGCCAGCTGCAACAACAAAGGGAATGCCTGTGGTCAGAGCCCTGCCTGCCGCTGAAGACAGAGGGGCCTGCTACCAGCAACTGGCTGCAAAGCAGGGAGGGCTTAGGTGAGCAAGTGCTATCCTGGTGCCTGGACCTGCGGCATCGGCACTGGAATGATGTTTTCTTCTCTGTCTAAAAGTCAAGGCCAAAGTAGGCACTGGAATTGTCGAATTATGCTTTACTGTGCTTTTCTTTTTTGAGACCGAGCTTCATTCTCTTGTCACCCAGGCTGGAGTGCAGTGGCACGATCTCGGCTGACTGCAACCTCTGCCTCCCAGGTTCAAATAATTCTCCTGCCACAGCCTTCTGAGTAGCTGAGATTTTAGGCATCTGCCACCATGCCTGGCTGATTTTTGTATTTTTAGTAGAGATGAGGGTTCACTATGTCGGCCAGGCTGGTCTTGAACCCCTGACCTCAGGTGATACGCCTACTTAGGCCTTCCAAAGTGCTGGGATTACAGGCATGAGCCACTGCGCTTGGCATACTGTGCTTTATACAGGACTCTCCTGGTTCAGAACTGCGGACCGAGGCTGTTTCTGGACACACCTTTCACAAATGCCAGGGATCATAAAGATTAGCATCAGTATCGCCAAGGCCATAATGTGATAGAAAAGCCAACTGAATCAATGTCTACAGCAATGTCACGGTTGCAAAACAGTGATTTTCCCAACTTCATCCTAACTTCCATATTAATTAGTTGGCATTCCACTCAGTTTTTCCTTCTCCTATGGATGAGTTTTATTTTTCAGTATTAAACAATTTTTTAACGAGCATATATTACTTTTATAATGGGGGATAAGGGGTTTATGGAAAGAATCCACGTATGGAGGCTGGGTGTGCTGGTTCACACCTGTAATCCAGCACTTTGGGAGGCTGAGGCAGGAGGATGGTCAGGAGTCTGAGACCAGACTAGCCAAAATGGAGACACCCTGTCTCTACCAAAAATACAAAAAATTAGCTGGGTGTGGTGGTGCGTGCCTGTAATCTCAGCTACTTGGGAAGCTGAGGCAGAAGAATCACTTGAACCCAGGAGGAGGTTGCAGTGAGTCAAGACAGCGCCACTGCACTCTAGCCTGGGTGACAGAGTGAGATTCTGTCCCCCCTAACCCTCCCCCAAATAAAAGGAAAAAAAAAATATCCATGTATGGAGATAAATTCCTTTTTTTGTTTTTTTGAGACAGGGTCTCCCTCTGTTGCCCAGGCGGAATAGCACACTGCAGCCTCAACCTCCCAGGCTCAAGGGATCCTCAGCCTCCCAAGTAGCTGGGACTATAGTACAACTACCACACTAGGCTAATTTTTGCATTTTTATAGAGATGAGGTCTCACTATATTGCCCAGACTGGGTCTCGAACTTCTAAGCTTAAGCAATCTGCCCGCCTCAGCCTCCCAAAGTGCTGGGATTACAAGTGTGCACCACCGTGTCCAGAGGGAGATAGATTTCTTATCCCATTTATGTTTCACAGTGAGATCCACATACATCTGCAGACAGTGCAAAGGGTGAGGGGCACAGCTGTAAATCCCACAGTTGATTGCTCAAGCGTTAACACAAGAACCTTTTTCAGAACCCAGGCCCCGGGTCTGTCAGAATTCTCTAGAGACAGCAATAGTGAAAGTAAGAGACTTCTGAACAAGTGCAAAGCTAACCTCAGACTCTGCCCAATGTCTCTCGCCTATCTGCTATCCCCCGAAGGAAGACAGCACTGCTGGGGTACTGTCATTTGGCTGAACTCTTTCATATACAAACCTGCAGGTCTTTTTGATCCTTCTTGCTTTCCAGGTTGGGAGTTCTTGTTACAAAGTCATTCAGCATGCTGTTGAGAGACAATCAGCTTCAGATTAAAAATGCTGCAGAAATAAAATATGTGCCAAAAGAAAATATTACACAACGCCAGTGTGGTGACATGATACCTGAGAAGCAGGAAATACCCAGGTGGCGCTAGATTCATCTGCACAGACTCCTTCAAAACTCCCAACAGTGAGGGGAAGTTCTCTTGCAAGGCTGGTACTGGGAGCCTGTTTATTTTAAAAATAGGAAAAATAACCATGAGCAAGTCAAAATACAACATTTATTCATAAGCACATTTGAGATCCTGGCACTTGGAAAGCAAAGGGCAAACAGCATACCTCACTGACTTTTTTCTTTTTTAAAAATTACAATGGGCCAGGCATGGTGGCTCACGCCTGTAATCCCAGCACTTTGGGAGGCTGAAGTGGGCAAATCATGAGGTCAGGAGTTCGAGACCAGCCTGGCCAACATGGTGAAACCTCACCTCTACTAAAAATACAACAAATTAGCTGGGCGTGGTGGTGGGTGCCTGTAATCCCAGCTACTTGGGAGGCTGAGGCAGGAGAATCGCTTGAACCTGGGAGGTGGAGGTTGCAGTGAGCCAAGATCACGCCACTGCACTCTAGCCTGGGTGACAGTGTGAAACTCCATCTAAAAAAAAAAAAATTACAATGTACCACAAGCTAAACTTTGGTATTCTAGCAAGCACTTGAAGTTTGGGAACCTGAAATCCTGCTGCTGGCAGGTGAGATACTCCTGGTTTCCTTGTCTATAAAATAAAAGCCTTAAACTAGAAGATCAACCTTGATCTCTCAGATCTTTCTTTCTTTTTTTTTTTTTTTAAGACAGAGTCTTGCTCTGTTGCCCAGAATAGAGTGTAGTAGTGCAATCTTGGCTCGCTGCACCCTCTGCCCCCCGGGTGCAGGTGATTCTTGGTCCTCAGCCTCCTGAGCCGGGACTATAGGCGTGGGTCCCACGCCCAGCTAATTTTTTGTATTTTTAGTAGAGACGGGGTTTCACCATGTTGGCCAGACTGGTAACTCCTGGCCTCAAGTGACCTGCCTGCCTCAGCTTCCCAAAGTGCTGGGATTGCAGGCATGAGCAACAGCGCCTGGCCCATTTCTCGTTTTTCTAAGAGAGGTTTTTAACACTTCCCTGTCTGTGTTTTTTTTTCTTTTTCTGTATTAATGCAAATCCAAGTATTTTAAAGTTTAAAAGTCCTCACATAAAGCTTTGTTCACATAAAGTGTTTGAGATACAGTGCACAGATTTTAAGATGTTAAATCTCTGGAGAAAGAAAAGTATAGATCAACCAATCAGGAAGAAATTATGACAACTTTAAAATATTTTCTGAACTACAGCTCTCTAGTAGTGTAGAAATAAAACCAGAGATATTATGCATGGTCACTGCAATAGCATCTGTATTAAGGAAGTTTTTTGAGGACGGGGGACTGGATTACCTTTGGAGAAAAGCATAGCAAAATTGCAACACAGGAATGTCCACGAGGGGCGATTTCTGAAAATGAAAGTGAAATCAGTTACTCCAAGTTGGTGGGAAATAAGGCTAAACAGAATTCAAATACAAAATGAAACAGATCTATAACCTAACGAAGCAAAAGTTTTTGGCTAAAGAATCTTACAGATGTAACAACAGACACCGTAATGTCCGTCATGTACAATTAAAACAATTGTGTCCTATGAACCCCCAAATTATTTGTGCCCCCTTAGATTTCTACAGTGATCTCCCATCCTGTTTACCCACTTTACATTCCAGGCACCAACAAGCATTCAGGAAAATGGGCGTTGTCACTGAACTTCCCCTGAAACAGAAAGCTGGGGCCAATGTTGACTCCAATGAATGCATATGATTACCAAGAGACAAGAAAACATTCTAATTCTTCTTTTGCTTTTTTATTTTTATTTTTTAAAGACAGGGGTTCACTATGTTGGTCAGGCTGGTCTTGAACTCCTGACCTCAGGTGATCCACCCGCCTCAACCTCCGAAAGTGCTGGGATTACAGGCGTGAACCACCGCACCCGGCTTGCTTTTTTTTTTTCTTTCTTCTTCTTCTTTTTTTGAGACAGAGTCTTGTTCTGTTGCCCAGGCTGGATTGCAGTGGCACAATCTCAGCTCACTGCAACCTCTGCCTCCGGGGTTCAAGTGATTCTCCTGCCTCAGCCTCCCAAGTAGAGCCACTGCACACCGTCAAAAAATTATAATTCTTAGTTTAGGAGATTACTTCAAACCCAGCCCAGACAGCTTCCTCAAAAACCCTGTGGCTGGAACTACTTGGAAACAAGTTCCAAAACAGGCATTTTCCTCCTTCTGTGCTTGTAAAAAGCTATTTGTAGCTATCAATGAACGAAACTAACCACAAAATGTAGTTTTGTTATTTGAACCACCAAAAATCAGTCAGCCAGATAAGATCCGGTTCCTTTTTAGACCAGGAAAGACTAGAAATTGCAGGTATTTGTAGAAATTCAAGTAATGTGAAGGACGCAAAACCTAAAGACTCTCGCTCTGGCTGTCATGGCCTCTGCAGAGCTGTCTTTGGAAGGACAGCCCCTCAATATGAACCCCATGGCTCTATAGCAACCAAGCCTGCAGCGCACAGACCACCCTGTGGAGTGCCATTCCCACTCCTCATATTTAGGGACAAGAGTGAAAGGCAGCCGGGCACGATGGCTCACGCATATAATCCCAGCACTTTGGGAAGCCAAGGCGGGTGGACCACCTGAGGTCAGGAGTTCAAGACCAGCCTGGCCAACATGGAGAAACCCCGTTTCTACTAAAAATACAAAAAGTTAGGCAGGCATGGTGGTAGGCAGCTTGTAATCTCAGCTACTCAAGAGGCTGAGGCAGGAGAATTGCTTGAACCTGGGAGAGAGAGGTTGCAGTGAACTGAGATCATGCCACTGCACTCTAGCCTTGGCAACAGAGACTCTACCTCAAAAAAAAAAAAAAAGAGTGAAAGGCAACAGATGACCATACGTTCTTGGGAGATTGGGAGATCTGGGCCAAATCCCCAAGAAACACTGTGGAAGTCACCAGGGTCCTTTTACGTTCCATGCCTTAAGCACTGAGCTGGCCCCATAACCTGGCCTGCAGTGTTATTTTTTAGGATGGCTTCTCTTCTCTTCCCTCTTCCTTGCCAACCTAGAGCATAGGAGGACTGAGGGCAGGAACTCCATTTTTTCCCCCCACTCTTTAGTCTCCATGACACCACTCAGTGTGCAGAGCACATTGCTGAAACGAAGGAAGAGACCAGGGACTGCAGGGTAACTGGCTGAGTGACGCCCATCGGCCAGGTCCTCAGGGCCTGGACATTCCTATATGGGGCTGACCTGTGTCATGTGCGAGGCTGAAAAAAACGGCTGAAAAAAAGTCTCCCAATCCTTCTGTAGTTCATGAGTGCAATGATGAGGTGCTCACGAGCATCTGTGAGATGTGCCACCCTCAAAACTTGTTATAATGGTTGGCACATTACCCATCTGAAAAAAAGTCTTTCTTTTGTTTAGAGACAGGGTCTTGCTCTGTACTGGATTGCAGTGGCATGATCTTGGCTCAATGCAGCCTCAACTTCCTTGGCTCAAGCAATTCTCCCCCTCAGCCTCTCGAGTAGCTAAGACTACAGGTGGGTACCACCATGCCTGGCTAATTTTTCTTTCTTTCTTCTTCTTCTTTTTTTTAATAGAGTCAGGGTTTCACTTTGTTGCCCAGGCTGGCCTTGAACTTCTGGGCTCAAGCAATCCCTCTGCTTCAGCTTCCCAAAGTGTTGGGATTACAGGAGTGAGCCACCTTAACACTCTAAAATCATAGTATCTATCTATCTATCATCTATCATCTATCTGTCTACCTACCTACCTACCTACCTACCATCTATCTACCTACCTATGTACCTACTATCAATGTTCCCATCTATCTATCCATCTACCTACCTAATATCTACCTACCCATTTATCTAGCTACCTACCTACCTGCTTTATATCTGTGTATCCATCTACCTACCTACCTAATACCTCTATCTATCCATTCATCCATCATCCATCCATCCATCCTACCTATCTACCTATTTTTCTGTGTTTTTGTTCGCAGTTCTTGATTCATAACTCCTGCCCTCCTTTTTCCTGTCCCGAGGCAGGACTCTAATCTGACTATGGTTCATTAGATCCTCATTCAGGAGAGGGTCCTGTCCTGCACCCTGGAGGAAGGAATGCTGCACAGACAGGCCAGTAAGAATCTGAACAGGCAGGCCCTGCTGGGTTTCCCTAGTCACTGTACTAAGCATTAGATCACATTCTTTTTGTTAAATCACATTTCGACACAGTTGTCCATGCTTTAGTCATGCCCATCCAATGAAGTTTCCATAAAAGGCCCAAGAGGACTGGGTTTGGTGAGCTTCCAGAGAGCAGAGCACATGAAGGTACTGTGCCCACGGAAGGCATGGAAACTCCACACTTTTCCCCCGTGCCTTGCCCTATGCACCCCTGCATCTGTATCCTTTGTAATAGCCTTTATCATAAACCAGTAAATGTGTTTCTGGAGTTCTTTGAGCTACTCTAACAAATTCATTGACCCCAAAGTGGGGGTTCATGGGAATTCCAATTTGAAGCTAGTTAGGTAGAAGTTCCAGAGGCCCAGACGTGTGACTGACTGGTGTCCGAAGTAAAGGGTGGTCTTGGGGACTGAGCCCTCACCCTGTGGGATCTGACACTATCTCCAAGCAGATAGGGTAGGAATTGAATTGGAGGACACCAAACTGGTGTCCACTGGAGAATCAATTGCTTGCTTATTGGTGGGGAGAAATCCCACACATTTGGGGCAAGAGAAGTCTTCTGTGTGGACTGTTATGTTGTTGAGTGAGGACACAGTTGAGTTTTTTTCCCCAGATATAGAACTGTGTTAGTCCTCTTGTGACTGGCTTATTTCTTTTTTCTTTCTTTTTTTTAAAAGCCAGTCAAATTTAGCAGTGGGGGGTTGTATACCAACTTTAGTGACACTAATGTTAATAAGTTCTGATAACCCACTACCATTGGACCAGCCTTCTTTTTTCTTTTTTAAGATGGAGTCTTGCTCTGTCATCAGGCTGGAGTTCAGTGGCACGATCTCGGCTCACTGCAACGTCTGCCTCCCAAGTTCAAGCGATTCTCCTGCCTCAGACTCTTGAGTAGCTGGGACTACAGGAGCCTGCCACAACCCTTGGCTAATTTTTGTACTTTTAGTAGAGACAGGGTTTCACCATGTTGGCCAGGAATGTCTCGATCTGTTGACCTCATGATCCTCCCGCCTTGGCCTCCCAAAGTGCAGGAATCACAGGAGTGAGCCATCATGCCTGGCCAATGACTGGCTTATTTAACTTACTGTCCTCCAGGTTCATCCATGTTGAGGATCTGACATCCATGTTGTAGCATGTGTTGGAATTTCCTTCCTTTTAAAGCTGAGTACCAATGCATTGCATGCACAGATACACACAAGGACTGCTTCTACCTTTTGGCTGTTGTGAATAATGCTGCTATGAACATTGATGCACAAATACCTGTGCAAGTAAAGCTACACTTTTTAATAATCACTTTTTCCATTGCACTAATTTTCTTTTTTTTTGGATAGGGTCTCACTCTGTCACCCAGGCTGGAATGCAGTGGCTTGATCATAGCTCACTACAACCTTGAACTCCTGGGCTCAACTGATCCTCCTGCCTCAGCCTTCCAAACAGCTGGGACTACAGGTGTGCACTACCACACCCAGCTGATTTTTAAATTTTTTGTAGAGATGGTGTCTCCCTATGTTGCCCAGGCTCTTCTCAAACTCCTAAAGTGCCAGGATTACAGGAATGAGCCACCATGCCCGGCCCCAATTTTCATTTAGATTATTCTTAAATCTTTGCTAACGGTATGATTTTAAATGGTCTGACAGAAAGCAATTATTTCAAAATTGAAATAAATCCTTATTTTTTTTATTAAATTAATGAACTAAGAGGCAAACAGCTCCACTGCTTTCAGTGATGAAGTCTGCTTTGTAAAAACAAAAACAGAAGCCTAAGGGAATGCAAATATTATACCACACAGCCTGCCCTGTTTTGTTTGCCTGTTTGTTTGTTTGAGATGGAGTCTCACTCTGTCACCAAGGCTGGAGTGCAATGGCCTGATCTCAGCTCACTGCAACCTCTGCCTGCCAGGTTCAAGAAATTTTTCTGCTGCAGCCTCCTGAGTAGCTGAGATTATAGGCGTGAGCCACCATGCTTGGCTAATTTTTTTATATTTTTAGTAGAGACAGGGTTTTCATCATGTTGGCCAGGCTAGACTTGCACTCCTGATCTTGTGATCCACCGGCGTCAGCCTCCCAAAGTGCTGGGATTACAGGCATGAGCCTCCGAGCCTGGCCACCTGCCCTGTTTTAAATTCGCTGTGTATAACTGAAGAAGCTCTCTAAATGACATGGGTCCTCCAGGCTGCTGTGAAGAAATTGAGCAGAAAAACTACAAGGAGCCTCTCGGCTCAATGACATCACCCCAAAGGCTTTTGTTTCACAGCAGCCAGATGAAATCTCCTCTTTCTCAGCATGTCTGTAATGAGTTACGTTCTCTGACATTTATTTTCTACTTTTATAAAAAATTATGCAGCCCGGCATAGTGGCTCTTGCCTGTAATCCCAGCACTTTGGGAGGCCAAGGGGGAGGGTTGCTTGAGCCTAGAAGTTCCAGACCAGCCTGGGCAACATGGCAAACCCCGTCACCACAAAAAATATAAAAATTAGCCAGGTGTAGTGGTATGCACCTGTGGTCTCAACTACTTGGGAAGATCATTTGAGCCGGGAGAGGTCAAGGCTGCAGTGAGCTGTGATTGCACCACTGCACTACAGCCTGGGTGACAGTGAGATCCTGTCTGAAAAAAAAAAAAAAAGTTAAAAAAATTATGCAAATTTTGGCCAGGCACAGTGGCTCATGCCTGTAATCCCAGCACTTTGGGAGGCCAAGGCGGGTGGAGTTCGAGACCAGTCTGGCCAACATGGCAAAACCCTGACTCTACTAAAAAAAATACAAAAATTAGCCGGCCCTGGTAGCACATGCCTGTAATCCCAGCTACTCGGGAAGCTGAGATGCAAGAATCACTTGAACCTGGGGGATGGAGGCTGCAGTAGGCTGAGATTGTGCCACTGCACTCTAGTCTGGGCGGCAAAGTGAGACTCCGTCTTGAAAAACAAAACAAAACAAAAATTAGCCAGGTGTGGGGGCATGTACCTGTAGTCCCAGCTACTCAGGAGGCTGAGGCACAAAAACCACTTGAGCCCAGGAGGTGGAGCTTGCAGTGAGGTGAGATCGCGCCACTGCACTCCAGCCTGTGTGACAGTAAGACTCTGTCTCAAAAAAAAGAAGGAAAGAAAAAATTATGCAAATTTAATTTGTCCTTGACAAAGCCTCTCTCCTTGAGCTGACTCTAGCTAGGCTCCTCTGAGCCCTCTGCTTGACAAATGGTTCTGTCCACCCCAACACCAAGGGACTTGAGCATATAACTTAGCGTGGATCCCTAGGATGGGGATACCGGTCTTCTTCAAGTGCCTGCCAGAGAAAGCCCAAAGTTGCCAAAGTATTTACTGTGTGTTCCTGCCAACATCTGCAGAGGCCCCTGACCTCCATTTTTTAGAGCATTTTTTTTTTAAGTTTACAATGATAAATACTTCCTCTGTCCCTGTGAGATATGTGTCTCCTACAACCTAGGAATGTGTTTCTCAAGGACCCGGGAGCCATCTCTTTGAAACAGAATCATCAGGGGAGACACAGCCCGTATCTCGAGGCCTCTGTAGGAGGGGAGGAGCCTCGTTTAGATAAGCCCCAGTTAGCAAACCCAGGTGGCCTAATCACACCTCTGGACTGACCGGCCTCCCTACCTGCTCTTTCGTAATTTTCTACTTTTCCAACTCTCTTTATACCCCTGGTCCTTCCTCCTCCCTCCCCGCTTCCCAGTCACCTCCACACAGATCTAGATGGAACCCAGCACCTTCCCTGACTGCAGTGGTTACCCAATCCCATCTGTCTTTACCACCTTTCACTAGAGTCTGGTTTTCTTTATCTCTGACATCTTTAGGGCTGCAAGTTCCTTGAGGCAGGTGCCATTTCCTCTTTCTACAGATTTTATTCCACTTAATGCCCAGAAGGCACTAACCCTCATACCAGGCAGTGTCCTCAGCCTCAGGGTACAAGGATGAGAGCCCCTGACCCTAGGAGGTTCCCACCTTAAGAGCACCAAAGCTTCATCGGTCTCCCACAAAGCACAACAAACAGCACCTCCACTTCGCTACCTCAAGCACTCCCCCTCGCTCTCGTTACCTATCTTTCCCTCCCAAACACGATTTATAAAGAAATAAGAGTTATGACAACTGCTACCCACTCATCTGCAGAAGCCGAGAGGCTTCCCCAGGCTCCTCACCTCATCACCCCCTTTGACTTGCGGTGGCCTCTTCACCACCTCCTTCACTAGGTGCAGCAAGGTATCAGTCTGCAGGGTGCTGAGTGCACAAACCAAGTCGACAAGGGTTAGCTGGGATGCACTCGCTGCTGGGATAATCTGCCAGGAAAAAAAGAATTCCTTGAAAGCTTATAGAGAGGGTAAAATAAGGATGATGCACAAAAAGTATTCTATAGTAGTCATCCCTGGAA
The DNA here is from genome assembly GCA_963574635.1 of Cheracebus regulus. Classification (NCBI taxonomy): domain Eukaryota; kingdom Metazoa; phylum Chordata; class Mammalia; order Primates; family Pitheciidae; genus Cheracebus; species Cheracebus regulus. The sequence goes on along the minus strand of CAUYQU010096949.1, from coordinate 29,810 downwards.
AAATCAATCTGTTTTCATCTCTTTTTCTTTTCTTTTTTGAGACAGAGTCTCGCAGGCAGGAGTGCAGTGGCTTGATCTCGGCTCACTGCATTTCCGCCTCCCTCGTTCAAGCGATTCTCCTGCCTCAGCCTCCCTAGTAGCTGGGATTACAGATGCCTGACACCATGCCTGGCTAATTTTTGTATTTTTAGTAGAGATGGGGTTTTGCCATGTTGGCCAGGCTGGTATCAAACTCCTGACCTCAGGTATCTGCCTGCCTTGGCCTCCCAAAGTCCTGAGATTACAGGCCTGAGCCACTGTGCCTGGCCTGTTTTAATCTCTTAAACAAACATTTCCTATTGAGCTGTGTAAAGTACTCCACCCATGGGAACAACATACTTTGATACAAATTAGGAATAAAAGGTGCAGCCCATAATGGGGCTGTAATATTGGTACGTTTGAATTTAGTAGGAAGCATTTTAGAAACAAATATACTAAATTTGAAGGAAAACAGGTTGGCATCAAGAGAAGGAATAAAAAATACGAAGACAGGAAGAAAAAACAGATAAACCAGGTTCCCATTTGCTGGCCTTGGAAAGAAAACCTTGGTATGGGAGGTGTATTTTTGATAACAGAAGTCTGCATAGCCTGGTCACGGGCATTTGGACAAAAATCAACTAGCGCCAGGTTCATCAACAGGGAAGGACCCCACAGGCGCTCAAGAGGGTGGTCTGGGGCACCCACCACTGCTCTTCCTCAAGAACAGGCGTCATGCCAGCCACAGAGGCTGAGCACTGGGGGAGTGTCCAGGGGGTACAGAGGCAGACCCTCTGAGCAGGGGATGGGGCAGGGTGGGAGGGAGCAAAGGCAGAGGACTGAGGCTGAAAAATGTAAGCCAGGCTGGGCGTGGTGGCTCACATCTGTAATCCCAGCACTTTGGGAGGCTGAGGTGGGCAAATCGCCTGAGGTCAGGAGTTCAAGACCAGTCTGGCCAACATGACAAAACCCTGTCGCTACTAAAAAATACAAAAATTAGCCGGGCATGGTGGTGGGTGCCTGTAATTCCAGTTACTTGGGAGGCTGAGGCAGGAGAACTGCTTGAACCCAGGAGGTGGAAGTGGCAGTGAGCCAAGATCCCACCACTGCACTCTAGCCTGGGCAACAAGAGAGACTCCATCTCAAAATAAATAAATAAATGAATAAGAAAATAAAAAGTAAGATAAAATGATGAAATCAACTCAATAGTTTCCCATGCTGGCCTCCAAGGTCACCACTGATTCTGCATGATTCTGTGTTATTTCTTTGTCCAGTAAATTTAACTAACCCTCTCACTTTTTAAACCTTACCTTCGTCTTGCTGTGACGCTGGGCTTTTTTTCTGCTCCACACTGCTGCAACAGCCGCTGTTAACTGAACCCCAAGATGGGCCATCAAGGGGTTTAAGAAGTCTAAAATTTTTTGTCTTATGGTCTAGAAAACAGGGGAAAAAAAGTTAATGCAGAGTAATATTGGGGCTATGGCATCATACACACTTTACCACCACCCGCTGTCCACACTGAGAGCTCAGATCCTGCCGTGTTAGTGCCCAATCCCGTGCTGAGGCACTTCCCTGACAGGTGGATCCTAGCAAAGGGAGGAGTCAGAGCCCTTCCCTGAAGGAGCTGGATGTGTGATGATGGTGTGCCATGCTGGGGGTAAGAGACAGTGAGTAGCCAAGGTGGAGAGAAGGATGGCCGGTTGGATTGACCAGGAGCCTCTCAGGAGATAATGAGTATCACCCTTGCTGCTGTGAGCTCAGCAGGATTTTACAGGAAGCCAGGTGAGGCGTTGCAGCACTGCTTCCATCTGAAAAATCCCACAGCCTCAGCTTGTCTCCATCAGCAGCGGAAGGGCTTATAAATTCACCAGGAAAGCTGTAGCTCAATTTCCAGAAACAAGCACCATTTAACTCATTTCTTTTTTTTTTTTTGAGACAGAGTCTCTCTCTGTTGCCCAGGTTGGAGTGCAGTGGTGTGATCTCCGCTCACTGCAACTTCTGCCACCCAGGTTCAAGTGATTCTCCTGCCTCAGCCTCCTGAATAGCTGGGATTACAGGCGCCTGCCACCATGCCAGGCTAATTTGGTATTTTTAGTAGAGATGGGGTTTCACCATGTTGGCCAAGATGGTCTCGAACTCCTGACCTCAGGTGATCCACCTGCCTCGACCTCCCAAAGTTCTGGGATTACAGGCATCAGGCACCACACCCGGCCCATTTAACTCATTTTCGCTACTCCTCTCACTTTTTAAACCTTATCTTTGTAAGGTTTATATCAATTTAATTAAACCTATAACATAGTCCTGATGTCACTCATCACGCTCTATTTTGCACTTATGAATTTCTCTCTGTCCCTGCCACGTTCCTCGTTCTGTAAACCCTACTGCTCTCCCAGCCCGAAATGCCCACCCTAGTTAAATCGTCTCCACCTGGGGCCTCAGCTAAGCCGCACTGCCTCAGGACCCCCAGAGCAGGCCAGGGCTCCTGTTCACAAACTCTCAGAAAAGCCTACCTTTCTCACATCATCATTACACTACCAATTAATGCCTATCTCTGCACGGGGGCAGAGACTTCATCTCTCTTGTCCACCGGTACCTCAGGAGAACCTGGTGCTTGGCAGCAAGCACAAAACATCTGTCGAATGAATGGATTTACCCAGCGCTTCCTGTGTCCTCAACTGCCCATGTTTATTTCACATTAGATAGAACTGAGCCAGCATGGAGCTGTCCCCTCCTTCCCACCATGGTTTCTGCTCTAGAGGGACTAACAGGGGGCGGGGGTGGGGTGTCCCGCTTCTCGGGGCCCTGGGTCCCTCAGGGAGGAATAGGAGTTAAGTGCCTAATGAGCATCAGCCTTTATCATAATTACTCTTTCCATCAACCCATGAGGATAGGATGCTAGCCACAGCCTGGTTTAACAGACGAGGAAATGAAGGCTCAGAGAGGCTGAGGGCTACAGGAACCTGCTCTAAAAAAGGTGTAGAAAATCTTTTTTTCTGAGTGAGAAAAACAGTTTTCTAAATCTTTTTAAGAGCAGGTTCTTGGCTGGGCTTACTGGCTCATGTCTGTAATCCCAGCACTTTGGGAGGTCAAGGCAGGTGGATCACCTGAGGTCGGGAGTTTGAGACCAGCCTGGTAAACATGGTGAAACCCCATCTCTACTAAAAATACAAAAATTAGTTGGCCATGGTGACGCATGCCTGTAATCCCAGATACTTGGGAGGTTGAGGCAGAAGAATTGCTTGAACCCGGGAGGCAGAGGTTGCAGTGAGCCGAGATCGCATCACTGCACTCCAGACTGGGTGAAAGAATGAGATTCCACCCCCCCCCCCCAAAAAAAGCAGGTTCTTGTAGAAGCTTGAAATACAAAATCCCCTTCTAGGGCAACCTTGGAATCGACAGACTGTCTGGAGACCACCTGTGCACTGTGGAACCTAGACGCAGGATGGCAAGGCTCATCCCTGAGGCCACAGCTGGCACGTGGGGACACTCAACTGATGTCAGATGTGGCAGATAATTCTGAGACACCACACACAGTAACTCAGATGGTGAGAGACTGAGTCCTGTGCCTACAGCCTTCCGAGGCTGACACTGAAAACTGAAGAAGACTAAACGATAATATAAATATTTACGGTTGTGTGTTTTGGTTTAAGAACTCAAAGGCACCCTGACATTCCACTCTGATGGGCCCATGTTTGACAGGCACCACTAAGAGCAGAACAGAGATGAGCTGTCTAGCAGAAATGCTTTAGAGACTCGAGACTTGGGTCTCTAAAGCATTTAGAGATGACGACGTAGGTACCCCGGCCTTGAACCTCTAGAGACATACACACATAAATACATTTATTTGTTTGTTTATTTATTTATTTGAGACAGGGTTTCACTCTGTCGCCCAGGCTGCAGTGCACTGGCGCGATCTCGGCTCACTTCAACCTCCATCTCCTGGGCTCATGCAATACTCCGGCTGTGGACTCCTGAGTAGCTGGGACTACAGACACCTGGCACCATCCCTGGCTAATTTTTGTATTTTTTGTAGAGATGGGGTTTTGCCATGTTGGCCAGGCTGGTCTTGAACTCCTGAGTTTAAGCAATCCACCCATCTTGGCCTCCCAAAGTGCTAGGATTACAAGCATGAGCCACCTCGCCCAGCTATAGAGACTTAATTTTTTTATATATAAATTTTGAGATAGAGTGTTGCTCTGTCGCCGAGGCTAGAGTACAGTGGCTTGATCTTGGCTCACTGCAACCTCCGCCTCCCGGGTTCCAGCGACTCTCCTACCTCAGCCTCCTTAGTTGGGATTACAGGCGTGTGCCACCACGCCCAGCTAATTTTTGTATTTTTAGTAGAGACGAGTGTTGGGAAACACTGCAAAGGAGGAAGGACTTACAGAGTGTCTACAGAAATTGGTTATGAGTAACATATAAACAAGGAACAACAAACTGCAGAAGGCAGCAGGAGGCCTCTGGGGAGGAAGGCCTCTCCATGCCTCGTGTTCCGGTGCAAGGTGACCTCGGCTCTGTTACCATAAACATTGTGCTCAAGGACATAAAACCCCTTCATAGCACTATGACATAGCCACACTTATAGGCTCCTTGTAAGGCCCGTGTTCCGTCAGCTGCACATAGATAATAGGCTAAAGATAACCACATGTTCTTGTTTTGTGAAACTCCCAAACCGCCATTGTTATCAATCCTTAGAATGATACACCAGTTCCAGCTCACTGATTCACTCCACCATCACTCCACCCCTACCCTATAGGTAGTGATTGTAATCAATAAAAAGTGTGGACAATCAGAGTTCAGGGTCTTCACTGTCTCCTCCAGAGTAATAAAGTGATAGCCCCCTGGTCCCACTTTTTCTCTTAATCTTTTTCTCATTCCTTGGTCATCACTGAACTCGGGTACCCACGGGTGATGTAGGGCTGCTCCTTACATTCTGGTGCCCAATATGGGACTCATGGATCCCTACATTCTGGTGCACCAACGTGTGAGGCTCACGGATTCCCTATAGACGGGGTTTTACCATGTTGGCCAAGCTGGTCTTGAACTCCTGACCTCAGTCTTGAGCACACCTGTTTATTATGTACACTTTCCTACACATAATTATTTTGGGTGGAACAATACAAGACCAAGTAAATGAGAGAACTACAGAGACATCCTCTTACTTTGGTGGTTTTAAAGTAAACGGAAGAGGATCCTTTCGTGGCCCCTAGGAGATCGACAGGTCTCTTCTGAGTCTCCTCCTTCCTGAGAACATTCCAGAGAAGGGCCATGGTGTTAACAGTTCGAGGCAGCTCTTCCAAAATGGCATTTCTGGCATTTCTCAAGTTGGCAGGATCACCTATGGTAGTGGCCTAACAAAATGAACACAAAAATTAAAATGGCTGTGTCTGTGGAATGGTTTTTCTTCCTGTGAGGGCAGCGGTGCTGGTGGGATTCAGTCTGGGCTGTTGGGCTCTCTTCTAAGCAACTCGCACACATGGTGCTCTGGAAGCAATACGCGTTCCTGTGCGTTTCAACCCATGGCTCTCTTCCACAGAGACAGCTCTGAGTGTGATGTTCCAAACGACAAACTTTTCAACCATTCACACAAAGTGTTAGATGTATTCTAAGACTTAATCCTAGACAGGGTAGAATAACCAACAGCTAAAATGTCTGCCAACTCAGACGTCATGAACACCATGACAGCAAGTAAAAAATAAAGTGGAAAAAGGACTATAAGCCTAAAATCAAACGAGTGGCTTTATGTGTTATGTCATAGGCTACCGATGGAACAATGGGCAAACGACAAGCACAGGGAGTGCCAGTGGGAAGAAAACCACGTTTGCAAGGCTGACATACACACATGACTTACACACATGCATTTGCGTTAATTATATGCATGCATTTGCAGACACATTTGCACATGCACTTGCATTGCTAACCTTATGTAATATTTACATACACTTGTGCATCACTTCCATATGCATATTAGGTACATACACTGCATACATACGTTACTTATTTGAAACAGTCATAGCCCAAAGACAAAACAATACGTGAAAAAAAAATTTTACCTTTTTGTTTTGGTTGGCTTGTTCCAAAAGACAAAAATGACTAATGGTCGTCAGACCTTCTAAAAGGGTGAGTGGATAATCTGGAGAAACGTTTTCCCTCTTGGAGGTTGTGCTATAGTGAAGAAGAGAGAAACTGGTTTGAGAATTTTTAAAGAATGAAGCCATAAAGGTTTCTAATTCTACATATAAACAGAGGAACTAAAGAGAGACCACCATCTCAAATAAACTGGAGCTCTCGTCACAGAATATCATAATAATATTAACCATCCTTTGTGCAATTTTACATCCAGTCACTTTGGAGAAATGGTTTCAATGTTTTTGAATTTCCGTGAAGATGATTCACATTTTTATTGCTGTTTTGCAAAAATAGTAGAGTAACTGACATGCCCTGCTAGACTGAGCTACACTGGGTCCCTGTGTGGCTAGTCCGGAGGCTGAGGCAGGAGAATTGCTTGAACTGGGACCCGAGATACGGAGCTTGCAGTGAGCCGAGATCATGCCACTGCACTCCACCCTGGGCTACAGAGCGAGACTCTGTCTCAAAAAAATAAATAAATAAATAAAGGATCGCCGGGCGCGGTGGCTCATGCCTGTAATCCTAGCACTTTGGGAGGCTGAGGTGGGTGGATCACCTGAGGTCAGGAGTTCAAGACCAGCCTGGCCATTATGGTGAAACCCCATCTTAAAAAAAAAAAAAAAGGATCAGAGCTGGGCATGGCTGGCTCACACCTGTAATCCCAGCACTTTGGGAGGCTGAGGGGGGAGGATCACTTGAGGTCAGGAGTTCAAGACCAGCCTGGGCAACATGGTGAAACCCCATCTCTACTAAAATAAAAAAATCAGCTGGGCGTGGTGTGGTGGGTGCCTGTAATCCCAGCTATTTGGGAGGCTGAGACAGGAGAATTGCTTGAACCCTAGAGGCAGAGGTTGCACTGAGCCAGGATCATGCCACTGCACTCCAGCCTGGGCGACAGAGTGAGACTCTGTCTCAAAAAATAAAATAAAATAAAATAAAGGATCAGAACATTTAGTTGCTTGTTACCCCTCTTGACAATGCTAAATAGGCTTCTCACTGGGATGAAATTATCCTCCAACTGACATCCATGGCAAAACAGCCATTCATTATAAAAACTATCACTAATGGAACAAAGATGTCACAAGGAGCACAACGCACCTGACAGAGAGCTTCACAGATTCGCTTTCATATTGCTTGACCAGGTCATCCAAGTTTTTGCAAATCTGGACAACAAAGGGTGTCACCGTCCAGCCCAGGGACTTTCCAAAGTAGGGCAAGGAATGCGTGACCAAGCTCACCCAGGCCGGATGCATGCCGTAGCCATAGGCGGGCTGCAGACCTCTCACCACTGCGGAGACCAGCAGCCCCTGGGAGGTGAGGGGGTGGGGCTGCACGTACTGCAGGGCGCTGATGGCCTGCTGGAAGTTCAGGGCTCTCTGCCACTCCCGGGACAGGTCGGGCTGGTTTTCCACCTCCTCGTGGGCCCGACTCAGGTGGTGCTCCAAGACAATCAGCACCTGCAGCAGCTTCAGCAGCTCGATCTGCAGCGGGTGCTCACTCCAGATCTGGTCCTGACCCAAGTTGATGAGACTCTCCTCAAAGAGGGTGTCCTCTGGCAGGGCCCTGCCGTGGTTGGTGGTGGCCAGCCCGTAGCGCTTCTGGCTCGTGTACATGGATGCCGACAGTGAGAGCAGGACAAACTCCTGAACCTTGCACCTCTGCAGCAAGCTGTGGATGAACTCCACATTCTTCCCTTCAGAAGACTTGGCCACCGAGACCAGCTGTGTCATTATCCTGATCAAAACCTCAACACTTTTGACCTGCACATCCCGATTGCCAAGAATGTCTCGGTGCGAGACCTTCAAATAGCAAGGGTAGTAGGAGCGTAGGAAGCTCAGGCAGAGGTAGGTGAGCAGCTCCAGGAGCAGAGAGTGGGGACACACATTGGGGGCCTGGGTCTGGAGCTTTCCATAGAAACTCTGGCCAATGAGGGCCTCCTGGTGGCGAGCGAGGAGGTTGGAGATGAGGTTCAGGTGTGCGGTGGAGCTGGTGTCCATGCTAGTCCTGGACACGGCCTCGATGAACTCCTTAGGGTTGGTTTTGAGCACGGCCTCCAGCACCGAGAAGGCGTAAAGGACCCGCCGAGAGTCGTAGGGCTGCAGGTAGAGCAGGATGTGCTTGAACAAGGCCTCGACGGCCTCCTGCCTTTCCCGCTGCTGCTTCAGCAGCCTGGAAGTGGTGAGGGCCTGGAGCTCCAAGTCAGCCTCCTCATCACTGGAGAATGACTCGGAAGCCTGAGTCTTGTCCGAGTCCACCCGTACCAGGCTTAACTTGGCCCCAGCCTTGAAGCTTTCGGACTGGAAGGCCGCCAGCAGGGCCGAGCGCTTGGGGTACCCTCTGCTCCCCATGGGGATGGGCGCACAGCAGTTCTCTTCGTTGCTCAGCTCCTGCAGGTTGTGGGAAGGGGAGGAGAAAGAGGATGTGTTCTCGCTGTCTGTGTGGCCGGAGCTCGTGTCTGCGGACTCAGTGTGCTCGCTGCTGTCTGGGGCACTGTGGGCCATCCTGTCCGGAAGCTCCACATAGTAGGGCAGCTCGTCCTCACTCAGGTCGCCTCGCAGTGGGGCCTTCTCAGGCTCCTTCTCCACTTCGGCCCAAATGGCTTCACGGTCGACCGTGGTGAACTGGCTGAGAGGCAGGTGCTCTTCAGAGCTGCTCTCCTGAGGCTCAGGCACCGCACATGTCTCTTTGAAAGAGGTTTTCTTCCTGTTAAACCAACGGTGCAAGTCATCTGAAAATTACAAGATGACAAATGACTTCAGAACAGAAGGGTCGGCTATGATACATTACCTGTAGGGCGATCTTTGTCTTAAAGTCAGACAGAAAAATCAATATTCATAAAACTCTCACATGAAACCCCACCACCGGGTTACATTACAGACAAAAATAGAAAAGGAAGGTGGACAGGGTTTACCGAATGTTCAAGGATGGGATCATTTAGTTACGTTGTTATAGTATACTTAAGTATCATCACCTTTTGGGGAGAGCAATTTTTTTTTTTTCTGGGATGGAGTCTTGCTCTGTTGCCTAGGCTGGGTGCAGTGGCGTGATCTTGGTTCACTGCAACCTCTGCCTCCCGGATTCTTTGAATTCTCCTGCCTCAGCCTCCCAAGTAGCTGGGACTAGAGGTGCATGCCACCATGCCCGACTATGGGAGAGCAATTTTTAAAAATACATATTATTTTTTCCTAGGAATTCCCTTTCAGGAAATGTATCTGGCTGTTCATAGTGGCTCACACCTGTAATCTCAGCTCTTTGGGAGGTCAAGGCAGATGGATCACCTGAGGTCAGGAGTTCGAGACCAGCCTGGCCAGAATGGTGAAACCCCGTCTCTACTAAAAATACAAAAAGTTAGCTGGACATGCTGGTGGGCAGCTGTAATCCCAGCTACTCAAGAAGCTGAGGCACAGGAGAATCGTTTGAACCCAGGAAGCAGAGATTGCAATGAACCGAGGTCACACCACTGCACTTCAGCCTGAGCCACAGAGCCAGACTCCATCTCAAAAAAAATAAAAAATCTGTCAATCTAATAAGGTTTTTAAGATGATCAAACAAGATAAAGGTAGACAAAAGAGCTTTAAAAAAATCTATGCTATCAACATGAAGCGAGATCAAGAAAGGAAGAAGAATGAGACATCAGAGATTGATGAGCAGCTTAAAGTACAGAGTAATATTTTAAAAATAGATTTCTACAGGATTAAAGAAGTAGGGTGGTGTAAGCAGGACACTTCTTATTTTTTACAGAGAAAGAAAATGGCAGTGCTAAATTGTTCTCTCCTATTGGGAGGTGGCAGACCATTTCTGTGGTCGGCAGGAAACACAGATTAGAGGAAGCAGCAAGGCAGTGCCAGGGAGCCTTTAAAGCCCAAGGAAGGCCAGGCGCAGTGGCTGACACCTGTAATCTCAGCGCTTTGGGAGGCTGAGGCGAGTGGAACACTTGAGCCCAGGATTTCAAGACCAGCTTAGACAACATGGCGAAACCCTGTCTCTACTAAAAATACAAAAATTAAGTCTGGATGCAGTGGCTCACGCCTGTAATCCCAGCATCTTGGGAGCCTGAGGCGGATGGATCTCTTGAGGTCAGGAGTTTGAGACCAGCATGGCCAACATGCATCTCTATTAAAAACACAACAATTAGCCAGGAATGGTGGTGGGTGCCTGTAACCCCAGCTACTCAGGAGGCTGAGGCAGGAGAATCACTTGAACCTGGGAGGCAGAGGTTGCAGTGACTCTAGATTGTGCCACTGCACTCCAGCCTGGGTGACAGAGTGAGACTCCTTCTCAAAAAAATTAATTAAATAAATAAAAAATAGTAAATAAAATAATAATAACAAAGCCCAAGAAACTGTGGAGATAGAGCTTTTTTCTTAAAACAGACAAAGAAATACTAAAAAATGTAGCTGCCATAAATACTAGCCAAACTTTTAGGAAAGTTCTTAGTTTACACTTTGTTCAGTTTTACTTTTTCTTTCTTTCTTTTTTGAGACGAAGTTTCGCTCTTGTTGCCTGCCCAGGCTAGAGTGCAGTGGCACGATCTTGGCTCACAGCAACCTCTGCCTCCTGGGTTCAAGCGATTCTCCTGCCTTAGCCTCCTGAGTAGCTGGGATTACAGGCATGAGCCACCACATCTGGCTAATTTTGTATTTTTCGTAGAGATGTAGTTTCTCCATGTTGGTCAGGCTAGTCTTGAACTCCCAACCTCAGGTGATCCACACACCTCAGCCTCCCAAAGTGCTAGGATTACAGGAGTAAGCCACCGCATATGGCCCCTCAGTTTTACTTTCTTATAATATGGAACAATAAAATGTTTCCTATTTGATAGGGCAGTCAGCTTTTCCCCTAAAGGAAAACCAGAGGTTAGAGGTTTAGGCCAGGAGCCTTATAAAAGAGAGGAAGGCATTTCATACACCTCTGCTTCCTTAGCTGATGGGCTGCTTTTCCCTGTAAGAGAAGATTGAGATAGCCGGCGTGGTGGCTCCTGCCTGTAATCCCAGCACTTTAGGAGGTTGAGGCAGGTGGATCACTTGGGGTTAGGAGTTCGAGACCAGCTTGACCAATATGGTGAAACCCTGTCTCTACTAAAAACACAAATTACAAAAAAAAAAAAAATCAGCTAGGCATGGTGGTGTATGCCTATAGTCTCAGCTACTCAGCAGGCTGAGGCAGGAGAATCACTTGAACCCGGGAGGTGGAGGTTACAGTGAGGGAGATCGCATCACTGCACTCCAGCCTGGGTGACAGAGTGAGACTCTGTCTCAAAAAAAAAGAAAAAAATTGAGATAAATACAGGATATTTATAACTCAGCAAGTTAAACAAGCTTACTCAAAGCTTGCAAACCATCCCTTAGAAAACTGCGATGTCATTAAATACAACCATTGTAGGAAGTAATGTTAGTTCATAAAGTACATTAGATATTAATCATTGAAGTTTAATTGACTCATCAGGCTTAGTTTTTCTTTTCTTTCCTAATTTCTATCTATATTCTTTTATATTTGTGTTAAAGATGCCTCTGGAAGTTCTTTGAACTAAAAGGTTTATTTCTTCTTCATTTCTGATAATCTAATTAACAGGGTTTGTAGTCTAAAAGAATCATAGAATATAGACAGAAAATAAACCACTTACCTTGTAGTTGAAAGTTCACAAATAAAAGTTATTTTATTTATTCATTTGTTTGAGACAGAGTCTTGCTCTGTCACCCAGGCTGTAGTGCAGTGGCACAATCTCAGCTCACTGCAATCTCCACTGGGTTCAAGTGATTGAACCTCAAGTGATCCACCTGCCTTGGCCTCCCAAAGTGCTGGGATTACAGGCATGAGCCACCATGCCCAGCCAAAAATTCTTTTTATAGGTAAAATACAACTGACCAGTTTACATGCACATTTTGACATTTTTGGTCACTCATACTTGGAGGCCACCTCAACTATCCCATTCCAGCTGGAGACAGATGATCTGGATAGAAGTGCTGCTAGTCCTGCAAACCCAAACTGAACAGCTTCACGCCAGGTATCCAACCTCAGTTCTTTTCTTTGAAGTGAAGGTGTCAGCTTGGGAAACAGCTAGACAGGTGCTCTGTTCTCTCCTTTACCTGAGACGCACTTGAATTGATTTCTCTAGTGACAGAATCAAGAATCAGCTCTTTCTCTTGGAACATAGGTTACTACAATTTAAAAAATATTTTAACAAATAATAATTGTATACATTTATGGGATACAATAAATGTTTCAGTATATATACACTTCATAGAATAATTAGCTCAATCGAATTAACACAGCCCTTACCTCACTTATTATTTTGTTGTGGTGAGAACATTTAAAATCTATTCTTGGGCTGGGCGTGGTGGCTCACGCCTGTAATCCCAGAACTTTAGGAGGCCGAGGCAGGTACATCACTTGAGGTCAGGGGTTTGAGACCAGCCTGACCAACATGATAAAACCCGTCTCTACTAAAAATACAAAATATTAGCCGGACATGGTGGTGGGCACCTGTAATCCCAGCTACTCAAGAAGCTGAGGCAGGAGAATTGCTTGAAACTGGGAGGCAGAGGTTGCAATGAGCAGAGTGCCACTGCTCTCCAGTCTGGGGAGACAGAGTGAAATTCCATCTCAATCAATCAATGTAACCAATCAATCAATCAATCAATAGTAGAATGGTGGTTACTAGAGGTTGATGGGGAGAGGAGATGTTGGTTAAAGGGTAGGAAGGTTCAGTTCCACAGGAGGAGTACATGTTAGTGTCTACTGCAGAGCACAGTGATCACAGTGAATCATTTTCTCTTTTTCTTTTTCTTTGAGACAGAGTTTTACTCTTCTGCCCAGGCTGGAGTGCAATGGTACAGTCTTAGCTCACTGCAACTTCCGCCTCCCAGGTTCAAGCAATTCTCCTGCTTCAGCCTTCCAAGTAGCTGGGATTATAGGCACCCACCATGATCCCCAGCTAATTTTCGTATTTTTAGTAGAGATGGGGTTTCACCATGTTGGCCAGGCTGGTCTGGAACTCCTGACGTCAGGTGATCCTCCCACGTTGGCGTCCCAAAGTGCTGGGATTACAGGCTTGAGCCACCGTGCCCAGCCTATTTTTTTTTTAATATTAATTTTTAATTCACAAAATTTGTTTATATTTATGATGTACAGCATGCTTTATTAATTATGTTTATTTGTCAAACAGGGTCTCGCTCTGTGGCCCAGGCTGGAGTGCAGTGGTGCAATCACAGCTGGCTGAAGCCTCATCTTCCTGGGCTCAAACCACCCTCCTGCCTCAGCCTCACCACTAGCTGGGACTACAGGCATGCACCACCACGTCGGGCTAATTTTCAAATTTTTTGTAGAGATAGGGTCTCACTATGTCACCGAGGCTCCACCTGAGTCTCCCAAAGTTTTGGATTACAGGCATGAACTAACTGCGCTGGTCCATGTTTCGATACATGTATACATTGTGGGATGGCTAAACCAAGCTAGTTAACATATGCATTACCTTACATACTTATCCAGTGATGAATCTAAAGCTCTTTTTTGGAAGTCCAAACTCTTGGTAAGTCAGAGTCAAGACGATGGGGTTCATCACTAAGAGAGTTTGCTACTGAAGCCTGGGTTTTTCTCTTCCAAGATGAAAGAGAATACAGAGGAATACATAAACACTGAGATGAAACCTTTTATTTTTCAAGGTAACACGACAACTGAATGAATAAAGCAACGGCAAAAGATTCTTTCTTCTCCTTCACTCTGATGTACCATGAGTGTGAGTTCTTTCAAAGGCAGACACAAAGGGTCTGGGGCTACATTCAGGCCTGAAAGGCTATTTCTGTCCACACTGTGTGATGTCTACAGCTTCAGAAAGGGGAATGGGTTTCAGGGGTCTCTGACAGATGTATCTCATGCAGTGATTTCTGGTACTGCGCTGATCAGTCTTCAAAGGCTGTTATTTGGTCACGCTCCGTAAAACTTGAGCCAGCCCATTTTTCCTTGTCACAGTCCTGAAATATGTTGGGAAAAATTTACATAGCAACAAACACCACTTCCCTTCTTGGCTAAGTCCTCCTCTCATTTCATCCCTTGCTCCCTCTCTCCCAGCCCTATGGGGCCTTGGTAGGCTGGCCTTGTCTTCCCGACAGGGGTTGCATTTCAATTCGCTCATGTGTTCTATTCTTGGTACACCGCATGCCATTGCAAAAGCAGTTTCAGGCTCATAGAATTTTAGAAATGGGCCTAGTTTCCCAGCCGGATGGGGTGAGTGGGTGAAGAATCAGCCTTGATTGAATGCCTATCGAGTGCCAGCCACTGTTAGCATCTACCGGAGTTTATTTAATCTTCTCATCAGCTACTATTGTTACCCTCGGTTGCCAAGTGAAGAAATCGGGCAGCATGCAGAAAGCTTAAGTGACTTGCCCAAGGACACAACAACTGGTAGGAGCCTCAGTTCCAACCCCAGTTCAAAGGCTACCTGCTTCCAGGCGGCCTCCTACCGGGTTGGTTAAGGGCTGAAAGGGCCGTGGGACAACTGAGGTTCAACTGCCCAGGGCGTCCCCATCCCCCGTCGGGGGCTGGGAGAGGCCAGAGACCGCCGCCTCCACATCTTTTCCTCGCCTTCGGGTTTGGTGACTCACAACCCTTCTTCGTCTCTCCCAGGACATGACCTCAAATTTCACCCCCTGCGAAATTTGATTACATGTGAGTCAGTCAGTCGGCCTGGACCCACCAGGGACCCGCAGCTGAGCTACCAGCAAACCTCCTTCCTCTGCGCCCCAGTCGACACCTGACCTTAGCCAGCCATTTAAAGCAGCTTGCGGTCACAATTACCCCTCTCTTCACCCGCCCCCATCAACGTCACACACGACTCATCTTCTAGCCCTCACCCCTTTCCCCGCCCACTCCGGAGTGGCTTTATCCAATAGCGTCTGGGTCCCCGGACTAAAGACGTCAAATGTAACCAATTGCTGAGGCGCTCTTCTCAAAGACTCCCGCCTTCATTCTGAGGAGCAGCTTCGCTAACCAATGAATTCCCTTCTAGAGGCAATAAGCGCGCGGGGCAAATAGAGAAGCGACTAAACTGCCCAATGAACAGGCGGTTTCCGTGATTGGGGCGTGGCAGAAGCGGTCGTCAGGGGCGTGGCGGCAGTTGCTTGGGCGGGGCCGGTAGCGGCGGGAGCTGCACTGGCCAGGGGTTCCGGCTGTATATCCA
The DNA here is from genome assembly GCA_963574635.1 of Cheracebus regulus. Classification (NCBI taxonomy): domain Eukaryota; kingdom Metazoa; phylum Chordata; class Mammalia; order Primates; family Pitheciidae; genus Cheracebus; species Cheracebus regulus. The sequence goes on along the minus strand of CAUYQU010096949.1, from coordinate 14,494 downwards.
TGAGCGCCGCCGGCAGTCGCGGAGCTTCAGGGACTGGACTGTGGGCGAGCTGAGCACCTGTAGTCAATCACACGCAGGTAAAGCCACGGCCGAGCGAGCTCCGCGGAGCGGGGATAGCACCCCGGACCCGGCGAACCGAACCCTCGAGCCTCGAGGTTCCCGGGGCAGCTCGGCCCACCACGCCGCAGCCTGAGGGGATCCTCGGATCCTGAGGTGAGGTCCTCGAGGGCCTGTTCTCTGGCGCCGCGGGGGTCCCCGGGGCTGGCTAGCCCAGGGGCGGGGGCAGCCCAGATCGCGGCGGGGGATACGCCTTCCTGAGCCCTTTGTCCCCTCCTGCGCGAGGAACCGAGGTTGGGGACAGCCCCGACCGCGGCCTCTCTGGCTGCCATTCCCCCTTCGGTGCCCACCCTTGTGGCTTCTGGGGTTTGAGGAGGCATCTGCCTGTTCAGGCTTGGGGAAGAAGGTCCGGGATCCGCCCCTGGAAGGAGAGGGCCGAGGAGCCTGATTACAGCCCCAGATGCCCGAGAGGCCTCTGCGTTTCGGGGCTCCAGGGGCACACCCAGTACCAGTGGGTTTAAGTTCTAGGGAGGCAGCTTTTTTGACCCACTTGCAAGCACATTTGCAGAGTTCGGCCCCGCGCCCGGCACTGTTCTAGGCACTTCGTGGGCTCTTCCCACAGCTAGAGCTGTCCAGCAGCGCAGGAGGCCGCCTGCCAGGCCAGGCAGCTGCGCCTCGACCTTGGCAATGTCCAAGCAGTGGCCGATGACAGCTACCTGTGCGAGATGCTTAGAAAGGACTCCCAGGGGAGGGCCGCATGGCCCGTCTGTAAGGCCCTTCTCTCTTCCCACAGGTGCACTCTAGTGACCTTTAATGCGTATCTAGAGAAGAGTATTTCTGGGGGTCCATTAGGTTCCAAATGGCTGTTAAATTCACCCATCATAAATTTTGAGGTTTCAGCTCTCAAGAGTGGGCGTTAGCAAAGAGACTGGATTATACAAAAAGATAGAGGTTTATTTAGCCACTAGGAAACTTCTTAATTTGAACTACCATGGACCTCTCTCTTAATCCTCCCAATTCCTCTATTTTGGTGGCTGGACCTCCAGTTTGTCAGTTTAACTTGCATTCCAGTAATCAAATCCAAACGCAGGTTCCAAGAACAGGCTCCGTAAAGGGACCTGGAGAGTGCAGGTTTGGCAGAGTCAACAAGATCTGTGTCCAGAGCTTTTTGAAGGCCATATCCTTACAGCCACATTAAGCAGAGTCCAAAAGAGAAACCCTTCACTACCCTCTGTCATTTGCCTGAGTAGAGAGAACATAATAATCGTCTAAAGGTCAGGAGGCCGAGAAAGAATCTTAGCAGAACTTGCTCTGCATTTTAGGATGAATTAATCTTTGAATAGCTAGTCAGAAAGTAGACCAGTCCATATACTGCTGGTAGTCAGCACGGACTTGTGACATTTTAGAACTGAAGGCCCCTTAGGTAAAGCTCATCTCTAAATCTAAATAGATAGACTCTAATTCAGTCTCCTTAATGCACAGGGGAGGAAACTGAGGCCTGGGGTGGTCACAAGGCTGGTTGGTCATCACAGACCAATGACTAAGTGTTGATCTCTTGACTTTAGATCTAGCCAGTGCATGACTTATTTCACTCCAAGCTTAGTTAGCTCATTCTCAGTGTTTCAAGTTCTGTGGCAGTCCAGAGAGGTTAGGAGGACAGATTTTGGTGCCTGAGTGTCTGGATTTGAATCCTAGCCCTGCCTCTTACTGGCTGTGCAACCTTGGGCAAGCTACCTAACCTCTCTGTGCCTCTGTTTCCTCACCTCTAAAACAGAAATAATAATGATACATTAGAAGTTTGTTTTGAGAAGTGCATGAGTTACTATACCTGAAGCATTTAGAACAGTACCTGACACAGGGTAAGCACTATAGATTTGCTAGATATGATATTTTTTTGCCTTTATATATATATTTTTTCATATCCATCACCCAGTATTTCCTATCAGGAGCTAATTTTCCCCCCAGTCTCCTTCCCCCCAACCCCCAATTCATTAAACATATTCCAGATTTCATTTTAACACAGACGTCTGCAGGGGTTTCCAAGTCAGGTTGCATTTTATATCTTACTTATTTTTCTGATTCTGGTAATTCAGTTTCTATGTTAGTTCTCCCCTTGTAGCTACATCCTTCTTAGGCTCTGAACCTTTTTAAATTCTTCTTAAAAGCAGGCAGTGAGTGGGGTGGGAATCCCTCGAAATGGTGAAGTCCTGGATGATACCAGTGTCCGTGGTGTCCTTCCAAATATGTATTCCCTTCTTCAGCCCTCCTCCCCAGTGATCAGTGTGATGCAGCTTGATTCTAAATGGATGAACATTTTTAGATTAAGATTTTATGAGCTACTGTATTAAGTGCTTTCTGGAAGTTCAGGGATCATGTGTCAACTGCATTTAAGCAAGTCACTTAGTCATTCAAGTAGGGGGAGCACCAGCAAGCGCCTGCTTGGCCTGGCAGAAGCAAAAGTGTGTGACTGATCCGTGCTGGCAATCTAGCTTGTTCACTGGTTTATCTGTGTTTCCCCTGTTCTTTTCCAGAGCTTGAAATAAACCAGACAGCAAGTACAATGGAATGGTCTTTTTCCTCTCATTTTATGGGGGTCATTGGCTTTCTTCCTTTTTTACTTTCACCTTCATTTCCTTTATCGCTTTCATGGGTCTGACGAATAGCTACTATCCCTGTGCCAGCCAATTCCCTTTTGATGAAAAGATGCCTGCCACTTCCATTTTTTGCAGGAATCCAGTCAGTCACCTTGGATTTTTCTCTTCTGTTTTTACTTGTTTTCTAGATTGAACCAAAGATTATCACTTCATTAAATGGCACCTTCTTATGCTTTATTTTTCTTGAGTTGATTCTGAATTTGGTTTTTGTTTAGGCTATTCTAGAGATCAGCCATTTTAGAATAATAGTTTTCATTTCTTTGCTTGTGTATTAATGTGGGCCCCTTTCTCTCTTTCTCACTCTGTTTTCTCAACATTTTGGTGGAAGGGCTTCTCATTCACTGTTACTCATTGCTTTGAGCATGTACACCTTCTCCTGGTAATCTCTGGCAGGACCCATAACCTCTGTAGTGGTTCCCACTGCCCTTGTTCAGAGCTTCTGGCCTGAGCAGGAAATAATTTCTTTGTTCTTACTGGAGACAGGGGCAAAGTCTGTCTTATTTTTGGCCTAAAATCTGGCTCTTTTAAAAGCCCCAGCAGAGAGGCATTTCCAATATAATGGAGTTTTGTGTGACAGAATTTTTGCCATGACCTATAGCTTACAGTATTCCCATTTTTATTACATTATGAGTTTTGAGTACTCCCTGACCAGTTTCAGAGTAAAGATGATGTGGGGCATGAGGTGCTTAAGCCTTTCTGTTTCATCTTGGGCTAAGCTATCCCCAGGAACAGAGCAGTGAGAAGTTCAGGGTGCCTCTTAAATGTCTGGTGTTAGGATTTTATAGCAGCTTTGCATGGTTCAGCATTTTGGCCCGTGCATGATTAGGACATTTTTAAGCCCTGTGCTGCTGTTTCTGTGTGGATATCACACAGGTGCTAACATTATCTCCTTTCAGGATTATTTTCATATCTGCAGGTTTCTTTTTTGTTGTCTTGTCCAGGCATCGTGTTTTTGGATTAAATGTTTTCTGTTTGTAAAATGGTTGGTGTGGACAGATGATAAGCCCCACCGTTACCCCTGAGGCTTGTGGACTGGGCCCAGTTGGGTGAGCAGCTTGTTACACACTGACCCATCGTCTGATCTTTTGCAGTAGTTAAATAGCAGACAAATGAAGAGCTTTTTAGAGAAGTGGAACATTGATACCCTTGGGTTTGCCTGATTTCTGATTTTCTTTCGTTGTCTTTAAGTGGAGGTTCATTAAGTTAAACAAATTGAGCATCTGGTGTGTGCCAGGAACACAGTTGACCAGATTAACAAATGTATTTAGTTTGTTTCATTAAAACAATTTTGTTTTTAAATGGTTTTTATTAGAAATTAAAAATTTTTTTAATTCAAATTTTAGTTTTTAAAAATAGGTAATACATTCACACGATGACAGAAAATATTTGAAAGGCACAAAAGGTTAACTAGTAAATACCTCTCTGTGTACCCCGACCCCTGATCCTCAGAGATAACCAGCGTCGTGATTTCTTCATCCTCCAGAGGTGGTCTCTGAACTTCCAAGAGATTTTATACATCTATAAGCAAATTCGTGAAACATATTCTGCACATCACCCCTTTTTGCAGAAATGGTAGTGCACTGCATACATGCTATTTGGAACCTTGCCTTTTTCACTTAATATTTCTTGGCAGTGTGAAAAGAGCTTCTACGTCATTTTTTATGAAGGCCGTCTATTTTAGATATCTGTTTTCTGTTTCTAAGGATGCTAAAAAACAGTCTTATTTAGGCAGCAGCTTTGCTGGAAATCTTAAAGATCTTGTGGATATTTGGAGGCAAATTTTTTTTTTTTCCTATGTCCTCCAGCCCTAAGCCTGAGAAGAGGCTGGGGGAGGTGGAGGGCAGCTTCTAAAGGTCAGCTGTGAAGGGAGAGCTGGGGCGTTGGCAAGTGAGGAATGCATTGGTCCTTGGGCCCTTTGCTTTGCCCTTTGTGCAGAATGTGATAGAATTTCCAAGGGAAGTTTGCTGTTTGCTCTCTGTTCTCCAGAGGAGCTTCCTGGCCTCCCTAAGTCAGATTTCCAGCATCCTTTTTTTTTTTTTTTGAGACAGAATCTCACTCTTGTTGCCCAGGCTGCAGTGTAGTAACATGATCTCGGCTCACTGCAACCTCTGCCTCACAGGTTCAAGCAAATCCCCTGCCTCAGCCTCCCAAGTAGCTGGGATTACAGGTGCATGCCATCATACCCAGCTAATTTTGTATTTTTAATAGAGACAGGTTTTACCATGTTGGCCAGGCTGGTCTCAAACTCCTGACCTGGGTGATCCTCCTGCCCTGCCCTCCTAAAGTGCTGGGATTACAGGCATGAGCCACTATGTCAGGCCACGTTTCCAGCATCTCTGTTGTGTCTCATCCTGTCTCCTCCACCATAGCATCACTCTACTTATCCTGCCTTTGGGCGTCCAAGAGGAAGTCTGCTCTTTGTCACAGCACTTCCTGTTTGAATAGCTTTAAGTGTCTCACTCCTTTTCTCTCACCCCAGGAAAAACCAGCTCTCATACCTGCTCCTCTGTAAAGTGTCTTCCCCAAACCAATACATATTTTTTGTTGCTCTCCTTGGAAGTATTTCTCAAGATCTCCAAACCACTTTAAACTGCCAAGGTCTGAGCCTGATCTGGCCCCACTAACAAAGGCTTCCACTGCTGCTGACACTAAGAGGAAAGTTTTCAAGGTTCTTCATATTTGAACTTTCTATGGCTAGGCTTGTGTTTTAAGTAACCACACTGATTTAAACATGTTTTTATAGTCTTCAGTGGCTCCCAGGTCTTGCCTTTTGGGTTTTTTTCCTCTCTCCTTTGAATGTGCCTTAACCTTTATCATGCTTATATTTACCTCTGAGTCTGGTTGAGAGCAATCTGGAAATTAAAGGAAATCTTCAGTCTATTAGTCAGTCAGCCTAATCCAGAGTCCTTACTTTCTGGTCTTTGCTCATTGCTGAGTACCCATATTATTAGTCAATTGTACCACAGATACTATGTTACATAAAGTGAGGAGAGGGACGTGGTGTTATCAGTTTCACTTTTTCCAGTCTTTCTTGGATAAAAGAGAAGCTTTGAAAAGTTGCCTCCCTGTGTGCACAATCACATAGGCATGTGTTTGTGTAGTATTTAGTCATGTTAATGAGGGCACTAAAAAGCAAAAATCAGGAAGTCCAACATGAATTGCTAAAGTTTGATTCTTTCAAGTAAGGAAATACAGCTGGGTGCGGTGGCTCACGCCTGTAGTGCCAACACTTTGGGAGGCTGAGGCAGGTGGATCACCTGAAGTTAGGAATTCGAGACCAGCCTGGCCAACATGGGGAAACCCCATCTCTACTAAAAATATAAAAATTAGCTAGGCATGGTGGTGTGTGTCTATAATCTCAGGTACTTGGGAAGCTGAGGCAGGAGAATCGCTTGAACCCCAGAGGCGGAGGTTGCCATGAGCCCAGGTCGCACCGCTGCACTCGGCCTGAGTGCAGACTCCGTCTCAAAAACACCACCAACAAAACAGATAAGGAAATAAAAAAGCCCTGTCATCTAAAAAGAAATATTTTAGCCTGGGCATGGCTCACACCTGTAATCCCAGCACTTTGGGAGGCTGAGGCAGGCGGATCACTTGAAACCAAGAGTTCAAGACCAGCCTGGTTAACATGATGAAACCCCATCTCCACTAAAGATACAAAATATTAGCGGGGCATGGTGGTGCACACCCGCAGTCCCAGCTACTCGGGAGGCTGAAGCAGGAGAATCGCTTGAACCCGGGAGGTGAAGGTTACAGTGAGCCCAGATCACGCCATTGCACTCTAGCCTGGGTGACAGAGCAAGACTCTGTCTCAAAAAAAAAAAGGAGATATTTTAGCCCCCAGAATGTTGGAAGATCAGTATCCCAGTAAAGAACACTTTCTAACCAGAACATATTTAGCTTACGAAAAAGGTTGAGTTAATGACCATTGAATTATGGCGGCTGGGACGGCCTAAAGTAGAGCATTCTACTCAAGGAAAGGTTCCTCTTTTGCAGTTTCCTGAAACAATGCTGGTTACTCTTTTGCTGGGGAACCAGGCCATTGATTTAGTTTAGTTAACCTAGCAGCAGCAGCATTTGCTGGGGCTTTGTGCCCAGTGTTTTAGGTGATACAGACTACACAATGTGGATATGCAATTGTAGCACCTTAGACTGACGTGAACTGATACTGGAAATTGTTCTTTGACTCCTGACGTCTGAATTTGTCATGTGTGAAGTGCCATGTTTTAGTTCTTAAGGACCGAGGAGTGGGAGGGGCTGAAGTGAGACCTCAGCAACTCGCTGGAACTAAATAAGGCTCTTCAGTGGTATTTACACATCAGTTCTTTGGAAGCATGTAGATAAACTTACTAAATCCATGATTTCTTATGCCAGGTAATGGCCCAGATGGCTTCTGAGATACAGTGTGACTTCTCATCTGAGTCCCCACCACACTTTTTCCTCCTGTAGCACCACCACATTCACTTTGTGCTATGGATTTCCCAATCCAGGGCTGAGGATATGTCCTTGAGGTTCCTTAGGTTCTCATTAGATGATGAACTCAGGCTTTTTGGTTTCGTGATAATGATAATTGGAAACGTTTTGCTTGCCTGTCCTGGAATGTTGGGATACTAATTATAATATCAAGGTCCACCCACACAGTCTCAGTGCCTCCCCCATTTGTATGTGAATTTCTAATGAATTGAAGGCAGCTAACCCTGCTATAGAGAAAAATACAGAGATGGAATTAGTGCAGAAAAGATGTGATAGCATCAAGTGAAGTCAAATGATACCACACAACACTGTGTAAATGAAGGCTGTAGCGGGGGTCCCAGCAAGAAAAGGGGTGTGAGAATGAACTTGTCACACTATACCTGGCAGTGTAGCCTCTCAGGACCCATAGGACTCGCTCAGGAGACACTGACATTGTCTGCAGGTATTTCAGGCCTGAAAAATGGCATTAGTCTCATTACATTAATGTAGCTCATCTGAATTTTACTGTTTGAGTAATTTTGTGTGTTTATAAATGTAGTTGGATCTCTGTAGTTGAAAAAGTGCTAAAGGAAGTTTATGTTCTGTACTGAGTACTATTTGTACTGTTCGTGTATTTTAAGAAATAGTGTAAAGCTGGGAGCGGAGGCTCACTCCTGTAATCCTAGCACTTTGGGATGCCGAGATGGGTGGATCACCTAAGGTCAGGAGTTCAAGACCAGCCTGGCCATCATGGTGAAACCCCATCTTTAAAAAAAAAAAAAAAAAGAAATAGTATAATTAATAGTTGGATAAAAGTAGTTCAATTTAAATTTAAGAATCGAACACAAAGTAATTTAATCAGGGGCATCTGGCAGAACTAGTTATTCCCCTCAGAGGGAGCCATGTGGTACCTGAGTTTGAAAGACCCCAGTGCTGGAATCTAAGCTCTGGGAGGCAGACAGAGGTTTCCAGTCATGTCTGTCTCATTCATAGGGCTCCTTTCCATGTGTTGAACAGTTTAGAAATATTAGCTGAGTTGAAAAGTTAGTTGACATAATTGATTTTCTGCCTTGAGATCCTGGAAGTGATAAAGTCATTTGGAGAACTTGAGAAACACTCCCAAGGAGAATGACAAAAATTACTTATGGGTTTGGGGAAGACACTTTACAGGGGAGCAGATACGAGTCATCACGTCTGTTTGTATGTGCTGCCAACACTTACCTTCCACATTAATGAAAGGAGGCCTTCCAAAACTAATTTCTGTGGTTCTTTTTGTATGTTTATTTTTGGAGTGAGTGATAAAGTTTTCTTGTTGATATTTGCGTGACCTAAACAGTTGGCAGGATTGCAGTAGCTGGCAGCACCCTGAAGTTTGTTTTTTAGAGGCGACTCCTCAGCTCAGGGACAGTAGAGGCTTGATTGCAGCGGAAAGTTGGGGTGAGCTTGGGCCTTAGTGACTAGCAGGACGGTTTGTCATATTGCTAAATAATCACTCATTCATTTATTAGCTTTTTATTCTGGGAATTTTGAAGATACACAGAAGTAGAGAGAATCATGTAGTGAACCTCCCCATGCCACACAAAACTCACCACCAGCTTTAACAATAGTCTGCTCATAACCACTCACATTTACTGTCCTCCAGGCTACTTCTCCCAGCTCACATTAATTTTGAAATAGATCTCAAACATCATATAGCTGCATGTATAAATATTTCTATGATAATTCTTAAACATAAAGACTCCTTTATTAAACAGCCATTATTACTCTTTGAAAAATTAACAGTAGTCCTTTAATATCATTAAATATCATCATTGTTCAAATTTCCAATTGTCTAAAAACTACATAAATGTTTTTCTCCTTAAGCTTAATTTCTTTGAATTACCATTCAAGTAAGGATTAGACATAACGATTAATTGCGCTACCATTTATGTCTCTTTTAAGCTACAGATTCCCTTCCTTTTCTTCTTTTCCCTGTAATTTGTTGGAGAAACTGAGTAGTTTATCCAGTAGAGGTGTTTATTTACTTTTGAACAGATAATACATTCATGTGGTATGACATTCAAAAGGTAAAATATGGTAAGAGTGGAAAACCTTCCTCCCAAGAAGCAGTCAATGTTACTAGTATCTTGTATATTTTTTCAGACATCTTTTATGTGTGTCCCAGCAAATATGTGTGTATCTATATCCCTTTTCTTTCTTTTTATATAACTGGTAGCATATTGTACATGTTGTTCTGCTCCTTGTTTTAGCCACTTAACATGGAATTATACATGTTCACAAATTTCTTTTTTTTTTTTTCTTTTTTGAGGCAGTCTCTGTCGCCCAGGCTGGATTGCAGTGGCAGGATCTGGGCTCCACCTCCTCAAGTGATCCTCCTACCCTAGCCTTCCCAGTAGCTGGAACTACACCACACCCTGCTAATTTTTATGTTTTTTTGTAGAGATGGGGCTTCACCGTGTTGCCCAGGCAAATTTCTGAGCTCAAGTGATCCATCCACCTCGGCCTCTCTAAGTGCTGGGATTACATGTGTGTGTCATGGCACCCAGCTAAATTTTAGCAAATTTCTACATAAACTGTTTGGCATCCTATTACTTTTTCTCATGTATCCAATTATGTCAATACTATTTTCTAAAAATTCAGGGACATACATTATTCCTAGGATTATGTGATTGCGCTAAAGTCCTCACAGCTGAGAGATGGTCTTTTTTCTCATTTGTTCAGGAGGCATTTATTGAGCCCTTTCTCTGCTGGATGCTGTGCCAGAGTCTGCCCTGAGGAGCCTCCCTGGGGCCTGAACACCCTGTGCCCCACTATGGGCCACAGAGGAGGCTTTCCACAGTACTAGCTGAGCTTCCAGCCCCTTACAGCTCCTTGTGTGGCCTGAACTGTGTTCATACTGTAAACATTAGCTTCTCAGGTTCCAAATATCCTGGTTGCAGTTTCCTCCTATATTCTGATCATGTAAATAAAGTGCTTGCTAATTCCTGTCAATGATGTTGACAAATGTACCCTTCTAAATAGTGGGATGGAAAATGCCAAGTAGATTATAATCAAGGATATTTTTCCCAATTTAGAAAACATAGTTGCTTTCCCTCCATCTATCATTAATATCATCCATCAGTCTATTTATTGACTCTACATAGAAATTCTGGATGTTACACTGAAATTGCAAGAGAAATCAGCACTTTGCCACAAAAGAGCTTATAAGGGAAATGCAGATTTCTTTAAGTCTATGGATGGGCAGAGAGGCCTTATGGAGCTTCTGTAAAGCTAGAGTATCAAGTCTGAAGTGGTCAGAATCTTTCCAGCTCTGCAAACAGCCTATAAGATGGATGGGTGCCTTGCTTCCCTGTATTTCTAGAGCCTTACCAGGGCCTGGCACAGGGAGGGCCCCTGGGCCTCAGTTTCCTCACTTGCATTAATAGTAACTCATAGCTGTTGTGAGCACCAGATGAGGTGGATGCACTTTGTCAGTAAATTAGGCACTTAGTATCCACTGTCAACACAAATGCATTCTGTGACATGTTTGAGGAGTAAATGAGGTAATGTATTAAAATCACGAATACTTTATAAACTATAGAGCTACACAAATAGGACAGTTTATTGTTATCTAGCTTTGTTCCTTCATTTCAAGTTATCGTGATTTAACCAGGCTCAGTGGCTCCAACACTGTGGGAGGCTAAGGTGGGAGGATCACTTGAGGCCAGTAATTTGAAATCAGCCTTGAAAACATAGTGAGACTCTGCAACAACAACAACAGAAAATTTAATTAGCCAGATGTGGTGGTGCATACCTGCAGTCCCAGTTACTTGGGAAGCTGAGGCAGGAGGATCACTAGAGCCCAGGAGTTCAAGGTTGCAGTGAGATTACACCAGTGCACTCCAGCTTGGGTGACAGAGCAAGACTTTGTCTCTATAAATTTAAAAAAATAAAAATAAAAGGCTGGGTTCAGTGGCTCATATCTGTAATCCCAGCACTTTGGGAGGCCAAGACAGGTGGATCACTTCAGGCCAGGAGTTCAAGACCATCCTGGCCAACATGGTGAAAAATACAAAACTAAGCTGGGTGTGGTAGCACATACCTGTAGTCCCAGTTACTCGGGAGTCTGAGGCACTAGAATAGAATTGCCTGAACCGGAGAGGCAGAGGTTACAGTGAGCCGAGATCACTCCACTGCACTCCAGCCTGCGCAACTGAGCGAGACCCTGTCTCAAAAAAAAAAAAAAAAAAAGAATAAATAAAAAATAAAGACACAGTGATTTAAAGATAACAGTATCAGAGCCAAAAAGCAATACTAGACCCTAGGATGAGAGTCTTTGATCCCTAACTTATGGTTCACAGATTTAGTATTTTGTCTGGGCAAGCTAGTAGAGGAAATAATGGTCTGGAATGGGAGAAGGAATGTGTGTGTGATCCATATGTTTATCTGTAGAAGATACTTAAATTAGCGTTGGTCATGATTGCTTACAGGCAAATCAAGACCAGACTAACCAGGCTTGACCTAGACATTTGGCTCTGGACTGGAATCTTCCAGCCTTGGTGAATGAAGTCTCTCCTTTGTCTTCTGTGGTGAGCATACCACTGCCAAGTTCACATTGTGCTGTTAATTTTTTTTTTTTTTTAAGAGGCAGAGTTACCCAGGCTGAGTTCAGTAGTGCAATCATAGCTCACTGTAGCCTCAAACTCCTGTGCTCAAGCAATCCTCCCACTTGGCCAAAGTCACACAACTAGTAAATAGTGTAGCTGCAATTCAGGTCAATACTGTCTGTCTCCAAAGCCTGCAAGTAGCCTCTCTACCCCACCACCAATGCACACCCACAGAAAGCATCTCAATGAAGCAGAAATCTTTGTAGAAATATTTTTCCATTTTCCTTAGATGTTAAAAAGAAGCCTTATTTTATAATTTACCAACCTCTTAATCTAGTTTAAACTACAGTTAATTGTATTAAAGTTTATATTTTCTGGACCAAATAAGCTTATGTCAGTTGGAAAATACCATAGACAATTTTGTTGCATTGTATGTTCTGGAGAGAATAGCAGAAATCATGAGTCTTGTAATAGTATTTCAGTATTTATCTGAATGTCAACAATCAATAGGTAGTTTTCCATCTACCTTCTCTCTGGGGGCCTTTCCTTTCTTCTGCTTCCTCCAACATCCTGTTTTATCTTTGAATATATTTCTTTATTTGTGAGACAGCAGTTTCTGGAGTAGATCTCTATGTAACTCTATGAGCCCAGTGAGATGTTCTTGAGACAAATGAGGAAAGTGTGAAAGAAATATGCCTTGGGACAGTAACTCCTCTGAGCAATGGAAAGGGAAAACTTTCATTTTTGGATGGATAATTATCTGCCTGAACTTTGAGATGTTTTTTAAATATCCAAAAGCTACTGACAGCCCAGGCCCAGGGAGCTTCTCTCCTGATGTACAGTGGCGTGGCAATTACTCGTAAAGTCTTGTACCTCTCCACCTAATGTAATACTCTCCTGGTAAGAAAATTCTGTTCAGAGAACCACAGTGGTGGTGTTTTAGGCTAATGCCACAGACATAGTCAATCAGTAAATATTTACAGAGTGTCCACTATGTACTCAACACCCTAAATTTAAATTTGTGTAGAACTTAGACATGAGGATTGAATTACAAGTGCATAGAACAGAACCCCCAACCGAGACATGAACCATCACTTTTATGTAGAAATGAGACTAGCAAATTTTCTAGTTATGAATAGGTAGTTACATAGCATGAAGGTGAGAAATGGTATGATTTTTAGAGCATGGAAGAGATGGGCCCCCAATGAATATCCTTGTATACTTCAGCAGATTGTACAAAACCAATTGGATGCCATCAAAGGCTTGCAGTGGGGCTCAAATGGTGAAAGCCAGTGCTGGTCCAACATTGCCATGGGTCAGGTTACGTGTAGCCAAATAAATGCTTCTCACACCTATGTCCTCATGTCAGCCTCTCACATGAACAACAGTGCACAGGCCTATGCACACAGCCAGGCAGCACCTGTGTGGCATTGTCTTCCAGACTGACATCTGGAATCCCCCTTGTAAGGAAAGCACTGAAGCTTCATTCCACAGTGACTCACTGCCACTGCTCCTAAACAAATCCCTCTTGTCCGTCTGCCCATTTCCTGACCGCCCAGCATTCTTGGGCCCTGGCTCAAATGTGAGCCCAGCCTGATGTCTGCATCCACCCCTCCTTCTCACGTTCTCTTCTGTTCCATCTCTTCCACTGCTTCTCAGCTACAAGTCCACCTCCTTCTTCTTTCTGCCTACTTTGTTTGAATTCCTCCAGTGTTTATAGTTGGTATTTCAGAGTACTTTAATACTTCATTGGTACTTTGATGCAACCTAAAGTTGGTATTTTAGTACTTCATTATATACAGATTTGTTGTACTATTTTCCAATCATTTTATGGATGCTGTGTATTATACTTCTTTCATAGCCCCCACGGAGGTTAGAGTAATATCTTTGGTCCCTATAGGGACAGAGATGGAATGTCAGGAGGACATAGTTTGCAAAACATCCCCCTAGTGGGACTGATGTCTCTTCATTTGCAAGCCACTGCTTGATCTATGAGGGTGCTCCCTACTTATGCCAGTGAATTAATTTTTGGTAAGTGGGGTAATTTTCTTTCCCAGTCTCAGAGAAACACTTCTGCCATTTCTGATGAAATCATCTTCCTGGATGTCCAGTTCCTTGCCTCCCAGGAAACTGATGAGGAGGCAAGACAAATGTAGTAGGAAAGCCCAGCAGAGGAAAAGCTCCTGTGGGGTGAGTGGCTTAGCTGTCTGCTTCATGTCGGGCACTTTTGCTCTGAGTGTAGAGTATTTTTTAGGTGGACTAGAGGTGGACTCGGAGCAAATGCATGCATGGTACAGGTAAAGTTCACACAAAAAAACAAAGAAGGCTACTGTAGAAGCTGAGACTACAGGCACACACCACCACACCCAGCTAATTTTGTATTTTTAGTAGAGACGGGGTTTCACCATGTTGGCCAGGATGGTCTTGATCTTTTGACCTCGTGATCCACCGGCTTCAGCCTCCCAAAGTGCTGGGATTACAGGCATAAGCCACTGCTCCTGGCCTGCTCTTTTTTCTAAGAAGGTACTGCCATGGTTTTGGAAATTCACTTTACAGCCACATCTCAAGCCAAGATATCTCAGGCCAAAGCTCACCAAATCCTCTATCCAATGGGCCACTAAACTTAAAGGCAAAAATAAGTCCATTTTGTCTCCAAAATGGCCTCCCCCAGAAATGACTGTAGAATGAAATAATACGATTAAACAGAATATGGCAAGGCTGCAAGCAGAGGGGAGGAAACAGAAA